>JABXWE010013726.1:0-11003 GCA_014611495.1 Limonius californicus
TGTTTTAAAGATATGAACTTTAACACTCTCGTACAAGAAAACTAAGCTCCAAATACCTACTTTTTTTTGAAGATTTGTATTAAGCATTCATAAAGGAAAAATTCTACCTGAAGCTTTTAAGGCATTTAAAGGACACCCTGTATAATGTAATACCCAAAACATATCGTACTTAATATACCTAATATACTGTCTAATTATCAATATATCCTGAATTTGATGAGTTATTTTTAAGTAGGTGTAGGTAACTATTTGTCATTTTATAAGTTATAAATCAAATTACAAAAATAAACATCGCTGTCTTCTGCAACTGCTTATTTTCTTTGGCGTAGAAAAGCGGATGACGGTATTTTTATTTGCTGAATCCCTATATTTATTATAAGGTTATTTTAAGTGGTTTTGCTGTCGAAGATAATTTACCTTATAATCTATTTTTTTAATTAAATATATATCAACATTATTATCACAATAATAAAACATTATGACTACAAGTGCGGTAACTATTACAGACGCAATTTATTTAAAAAAATAGAAACGGCAGTTCAAAGCAATTAGAGTCGAGAATACGAAATTACAAAAACTATTAAATTATACTCGTAAATCGTATTTTTCATTGTGTAGGGTTAGGCTCTAATTGTGATATAGTTTCCTTCAAGTTATATCGTTATTGCCTCACCGAAGGGTGCCTGGTAATCCCTGGTTAACTGGTAATGAGGTTGTAAATGCAGGTAAAATAACAGACCCGGTTTTAGGAATTTCATTTGAAAGTTCAACATTTTCAAGTGTCCATTTTATTTAGGTGTAAATATTTATGTACACTTTTTAATAATATTAAAATTACAACATAGAATTATAATTACATAATATACGAGTATATTATTTTCTGGCGTATCTATTTTACACTGACTGGAATTGTCTGCCCAACTTTTCTGTACAATATCGCGGGAATCGTACCAAGTTTATCGTAAGCAAGCAGTTTTCTCGGTAAAATTGGTATATTTTTTGTCGAATTAAATGCTCCTATCAGTTTACGGTGTCCACATTTTAAAATAAAGTATAAATAAATATCTATTTCATACAAAGGTTCATCTACTGCTTTGCGCTGTTTACTACACTTGTGTGAATGTTAAAAAGAAGGTATATTTCTGAGAAAAAAGGCAAAAAATATCAACGATTAGTTAATCATGATAGACCAACATTTTCATTATTGATTTACATACAATTATAACAGGTTTGCAAGAAGATTCAAACCAAACCATTCTAATATGTCCATATATGGATATACGGAGTATCCTAAAAGTAAAGGGACACAGCTCTTGGAGCGGTTAAATCAAACATACCTTAGTACAAAAGTGCTTTCTTAAGAAGTTATGGCGCCTTAAAGAACAAACATTTTAACATTGGGTATATTTCAGAATCGGGTAGCGGGTAGATACTCCTCTAGGAGCCTGGCAGGGGATAGTTCTACTTCAGGGAAGCGACCCTGACCACGCAAGCCTTGGTTTTCCCTTCACCTAATCTATTCCGAGAGGAACCATGTCCCAACCCTAGTCCTACCCACCCTCAAGTCCGTTTTCCCATATCCTACCCCATTCACCAATACGTTCTGCCAGCGTGGTGAGTGATGATTAATTACTCCCTAAACATTTATTATTATTTATGAAATGTCGGATTTTAAAACTACCATACCCCAGGTGAGTAGAGGACTCCAGAATCTCATATTGAAAACTCAGTCAGCCCCATGGATTCTGGGGGAGGGGGGGGGAGCAAAAATTCGAGAGGACAGGCATTCAAAAAATTGGAAAACCTGCTGTATATATCAAAGTTCAACGTACGATCATTATCAACAGATGAGAAATTAGCGGAACTAGAATTACAACTGAACAAAATAAAGTAGAACGTCGTAGGATTATCTGAGGTAAAAAGAGTAGGAGAAGCTTGTAGAACTTTCTCAAAAGTGTAAGTATAATAAGAGCATAGCAGTTAATGTAATAGAATATAAAGGAATATTGGAAAGAGTCACCATGATTGTAATTAAGATTAACAGACGATGTAATGTGCCCCAACTGCAACCCACGAAGATGAAGCAGTAGAACAATTTTACGAAGACCTATATATAGTAAAACTAAATACACTATTATAGTAAGGGCAAAGATTGGTAGACAGAATGACGACGGGCAACCAGGCGTAGGTTCATTTGGTCTGGAACTAGAAATAGTAGGGGAAGATTGTTAATCAATTACGTATCAGAGAACAATTTATACATAATGAATTTTTTTTAAGAAACCAGAAGGTCGACGTTGGACTTGGCAGAGTCCAGATGGAAGGACAAAAATGAAGTAGACTTTGCGCTTAGTATAACAAAAGTATAATGCTAGATACGAATGTACTTAATGAAATTAACGTAGGAAGCGACCACCGAATGATAAGATCAAAAGTCTATATAAATACATAATTAGAAAGACAAAAATTTGTGAAAAATAAATTGTCAACATTGATATAGATGAATTAAAACTTAAAAAATCATTCTAGCAAGATAAACTTTGCGAATATAGCAATAGAATAAACTATACCCAAACCATAAATAGCCTGAATGCAGATATAACAATCAAGATATTAAAAACGTCTGAAGCATTAGCAAAAAAACAAAGGAGGAAAGAACAAATCAGTAAAGAAACAGTGGATATAACAGAAACCCGATGACTACTGAAACGACAAAATAGGAAGAGATGAAATAAATAAATCAACTAAGAAGGAAATACGAGCAGACGTAAGAAATTATGACAATAAAAAGATTAAAGAAATATTGGAAGACGGAAAGAGCCTTCAAAAGTTCACAGTATCTACACTGGAGGGAAAACAAAATATAAACAAGCTTAAGGATGAAGAAGATAAAATTATAACACAAAAAGGAGAAATAATAGCAACTGCAGAAACATTTTGCCAATTTCTAAACTTGCGTGCTTAGAAATCGGCCCACTGTAAACTTTTAACTTTAACTACATTTTTTTAGAAACTATTAATCACATCAAAAAAATATGCTGTTTGAAAGACAATTTAATATGCTTTAATATGAGTTTAAATTTATTAAAATTTATTTTGGCCTCTTGGAGTTCGGTCCGGGATGCCGTCCGGGGTGCACGCGTTTTAGTGGGGCTCCGCTTTCGTTTAGGGAATAGCGTTTAATTTGGAATAATCGCGGGCAGGCGCTCGAAAGAGCTTTGCGCTATAAAAAAGGCTAACTAGATTCAATTTGAATAGTTAGAAATAACTGCAAATAGGTTTATTTAGTGGATCTTGTACATACATATATTCGCGGTTCAGTCGTGTTCATTCAAGTCACACTTAAGATTTTAAAAGCGCAGCCAGGCCGGACAATGACAGGGACCCCGTCTAAGAATAGCTCAAGCCAGCTCCCACCAATAGCCGGGGTGCAGGCGGCTCCGAGAATGGGTTGTTTTAGGGCATAAATAATCGCAAAACAGGTAGTCAGCCGAGGGGAAATTAGGGACTGTTTAGATTCCTTTATTTTCCTTTTATAATAAAGTATTAGTTTGTTTGGCTGGTCTTAATTATTTAATTATTCCGTTTTGTAAAGTTGTCATAAATTGCTTTATTCAGTATTCACATAATTGACAAAGTTATTAATATTCGGGAACAGCCAGGACAAGTTAGGGAATAGATTCCAAGTTCCTAGGTATTTAAGTCAGCCAACTCAACTTGGGTTTATCAATTAGTTGATTTTAATATTTCCTTTGAACATTCTTTTAAAAATTTAAAGTAATGTGCAAGTAGCTTTGGAATGGGGTTGCGTGGGCGGCGCGATCGGGTACGGAGGTGTGTATTATTCATTGGATTTCTTCTTAGTTTTGCTTTAATAATAACAACGTGGGAACGGGAGTGCTCGCAAAACTCTTCTGGCGAAAGTGATTAGCGAGACTAAAAACAAAACCATTTTGGGGGCAAACAATAGAGTGAAAGTGCGAGGGTATCCACCTGGGGACGGAAGGAAGAAGAACCACTGCCGCCTGTACAAGGTGCTACATCAACAAGAGGAAAGAACAGCGATCGACACAGTCCACAACAACACTGAGGGTGACGCAGTTAAAAGCTAAGTGTCGCAGGCCTGAGTAGACATTGTAGTCCTTTGTAGTTTTCAGCAGTAGTTGGTAGCACTGGTAGTCTAATAGAACAGTAGGAAAAGTGAGGGACGCGCTTTGACACTTTAATCTCTCTTAATCCAGGCTAATTTAATAGAAATTACTCGCCTTTAATTAACTAATTACTTGATTAATTGATTAATTACTTAGCAATGTTTTCATTGGCCATGAATGTAAACGTGCTGCTACGATTTGTATTGGATGTTTGTATGAGGTGGGGTTGGATATGTATTTGATGTGTTGGGCGGCTCGCGGCGTCACGAGGGGGACGCTGGGCGCATATTCTAGGAGGACCGGCCGACCATCCTCTACAGTCGGAGTGTGCCGGCAGAGGACATGCAGATCGGAGGACCGTGCTGTGCGTGATGATTCGAGGAGGGGGATATGCAGGGCGTCGGCATACCTGGGGAGACATGGAAGGTCTGGGCGCGAGGGCGGGATGGGGGAGGTCCGAAGAGAGGTAGGAGAAGTGTGCGCGCTGGCAGAGGAGTCCGCATAGGTCGCATAGCAGACAGTGTGAATGGGTTTGGGAGTGATTATTAAGTGAGTATTAAGTGGGTTGTTAGTTGTTGGGAAACTGGGAGATGTGCAATCAGTGACCTTGGAACAATACATGGATGTGAACTACGATCAATGTGAACCTTCAGTAACCTTAGAACACTACATAGATGTGAAATGGGAGCACTGTGAACCTTCGATGCCTAAGTTTATTGGGGCCAAATGCATAATCGCATAACGAGCAGTTTAAATAAGTTTGGGAGTAAATATTAAATAGGTTCTTAGTCATTAGGAAACTAAGAGATGTGCAATCAGTAACCTTAGAACAATAGATAGATGTGAAATAAGAACGATGTGAAACTTTGATACCAAAGTTTATTAGGGTCAAATGTATAATCGCATAACGGACAGTAAAAGTAAGTGTGAGAGTAAATATTAAGTAGGTTATTAGTTATTAGGAAACTAGGAGATGTGCAATCAGTAACCTTAGAACAATAGCATGATGTGAAATAAGAACAATGTGAAACTTTGAAACCAAAGTTTATTAGGCTTAAACGCATAATGGCATAACGGTTTCGGCTACGTACTCAACGACCCCATTGATGCGTAGTTTACTAACTACCCGGTGTTGCAGCAGCGGTGTCTTGCGGTATGCATTGCAGACATGCTAACGTTCTGCAATGCCCCACCCGATCACACCTATCCCGTAAATTTTATTTTGGCTTCTTAGGCTTAACATAGTGAAATTAATACATGAAACAAATTAACTTTTTTTATTACTAAAAGAAGTATGGTTATTGACAATTATCTAAATTAACACTTAATTTTTAATAATGGGTATGACCCTCTTATGCCCTAATAACATCTCTCATACGATTAGGCATAGATCTAAATCAATTTCGCTATTGTTTCTTGTGGGATGTTAAGCCACTCTTCTTCTACTTCAACAATAAGCTCTGGGATCGAAGGTGGGGCACGAAGTCTAGCTCGAATTCTTCGTTTTAGCTCATCCCATAAATGTTCAATCGGGTTTAGGTCGGGATTGTATGCTGACCACTCCATAACTCGAAAACCGACTTCTGTAATGTAATCTTGCACGATTCTTGCGGTGTGCGGCCTCGCATTGTCATGCATAAAAATAAATTCTTCTCAAATGTAGTCGACGTAAGGTACCACATGAACTGCTCAAATCTCCTCAATGTACCTTGCACTCGTTAAACCTCCTCTACCGTGACGACGGTCGGCCCTACGGATGACAACAGGGCCGGTTCGTGCTCCCATAAATTGCATCCCAGATCATGCAGGAACCACCTGCCATAAGCAATCCGCTCTTCAATGCAGTATTCTGCAAATCGCTCTCCTGGTCTACGGTACACTTTTCTTCTTTGGTCGCTACCATAGAGGCATATCCTGGTCTCATCTGAGAACAGAACAGACCCCCACTGTTCCAATGTCCAATTTAAATGATCCCGTTCAAAACGCAGGCGTGCTTGACGATGAGCTGGGGTAAGTTTTGGACCAATCTCAGGTGTTTTAGGAGTCAGGTTACTTTCCTGCAGTCTTCATCTTTCTGTTCACTGACTAATAGCCACTCCTCGTATTTAATGGAGCTGTTGTCGTACTTGAACCGCATTAAGGCGACGATTTCTTAATGTTGTTGACACAATATAGCGGTCATCACGAGCCTTTGTAAATCGCTTTCTGCCTGCTCCAGGTTGCCCATGAAAGGATCCAGTTTCCTCATAAAGTAGGCACACTCTTCGAACCATTGCGCGTGTCATATCCAGTTGTCGAGCAATAGTTCGCTGGCTAAGTCCATTTTCGATTAAAGCACTTACTTGGGCGGCTTTTTGCTGTGTAGTATGCATTAAACTAACACACTTGAAAACCAATCAAATTATGAAAAACGAATAATGTGCAAATTTCAATTGCAAAGGCAATAATTTCAATCTTTCACAAGATTGTTATTCTCGTTATAACCACCATATAAAGACGTTTCATTTGTTTACCGGTTGCTACGCGTATAAACGATAATCACTCTTGATAAATTTCAACTCATATTAAAGCCTATTAAATTGTCTTTCAAACAGCATATATTTTTTGTGATCTAATGAATAGTTTCCAAAAAAATGTAGTTAAAGTCAAAAGTTTACATTGGGCCGATTTCTAAGCTCGCAAGTTTATATAATACTACAGAAGAACCACCTCAAGACCAAAAAGATGCAGATGGACGAAAAGTTTTAAACGTGGGATCAGAAGACACACAATAGCAGCTGTGCTAAACAAGATGACAAACGGACGAGCACCCGGCGAAGATAACATTCTAATCGAAATGGTGAAATATGGAAAAAAGCCAATTTTAACAATTTCAAAAAATCTATATAACAAATTTTTCAAAGAAGAATAACGCTCTTGTGGTTTTGCTTCTCAAAAAAGATGATGAATCTAAAATATCCTGCTACAGGCCGATCAGCCTCTGAGGATGCTGCACCTGGACCTATTCTATACATTGGAGGAAGTCTGTTACCTGGCCGCATCGCTACACTCCCGAACCGGTACGTGACGAGGGTGATCGAGCAGAACCGCGAAGAAGCCATGAAGACGCTAAGGACCTGGATCCTCTCGCGCAGGAAGCCCAAGAGGAAGTTCAGGCACCCACCTGCCATTTTCCTCGGCGAAGCACTGGCCTTAACCGGAGACCTGCAAGATACCCCACTAGGCTATCGATAGCCTTTTGATCACTTATATACAATAACCTTGTTTTTTCTGATGTACTTGTCATGTAACTACTTAAATTATTTTTGATTTTTTAAATAGAATGTATCAAATAGGACCGGCTGAAGAGGAGGAACCTCCTAAAAAGTCACTGAGATGTATTTATGTAGGTAGGCTAAATTATAAGTTGATTTGTATTTATTATATTTCAATATACATATATTCTGAACTATGTGTTCAGCCTCTTGCCAACTCTCTATAAGATCTTCACAAACATAGTAATAGAAAGGTTAACCTATAAGCTTGACAATTACCAACCACGAGAACAGGGAGGTTTCCGAAGGCGTTATAGTACATTAGATCACTTGCAAGCAATGAGAACCCTAATAGAAGAAGCAAATCGGTACAACATCGAGCTGTGGCTAGCGTTCGTGGATTACGAGAAGGCCTTCGACTCCACAGAAATCGAGGCGGTCTTAAACACCTTAAGCAACAGTACAGTGAACCATAGATACACAACGTTAATACACTACATCTATAAAAATGCAACCTTTCAGGGTCTTCTGCAAGAAAAAACAAATAAAATGGAAGTTTAAAGAGGCCTACTTAAGGGAGACTCCATGTCATCCAAGCTTTTCACAGCAGCGCTAGAGGACATATTTAAAGAACGGAACAGGGATGGAAAAGTATTATAATCAACGGAGAAAATCTAAATCATTTGCATTTTGCAGATGATATAGTCCTAATAAGCAAAAGCAAAGAAGAACTCCAAGAAACAAAAGGGGACAAAAGTTAGAACCTTCAAAAAATAATCTAAAAGTTGACCTTTCAAGAAGAATATTACTGTCGTAGGCAAATTTCGGTAAATTACAAAAAATTTTTAAATTTCAATTATCAAACACAATAAGAGCTCGAACCTTCGATCAGCACATATGTATGTATTGGAAAAGTCAAGAGCGATGGAGAGGAGAATGCTAGGCATCACGCTTCGAGATCATGTGAGGAACACGGAAATTCGCAGAAAAACAAAAGTTACCGATGTGGTCGAACGTATATGCAAGTATATATGGAACTGGGCGGGACACATTGCCTGCATGAGGGATAATCGTTGGACACGGCATGTTATTGAAGGGAGACCACGGAGCTAGGAACGAAATCTTGTAACTTATAAGACCACAAACATGCTGGACGGATGACATAAAGAGACACGCAGGTTACGGCTGGATGACCAAGGCAACCAATCGACAGCAGTGGAAGATATTAGGGGAGGTTTACATCCGACGATGCATGACACAGTTTGAATGATGATGATATTTCAGGAACAAAACGGGGGATCAAGCTGAAAATTGTTACACATCCGCTCCAGGAGTTTATGGTATAAAAGTTATTTTTACATAAAAACAACTTATTTCATATTGCTAAAATGTACCGTTTTCAAGAAAAACGCATCTAAGCATTTCAGTGTACTAGCTTAATATTTTCAATATAACATTTGTTACAAATCTGTCAGTTTCACTATATTAAACCAGTGTACTGTTGTTTTGCCGAGTTATTATCGAATGTATTAAGTAGTTGTTCTGTTCATTAACATTTAAGATACGCAAAAAATCAGCCGCCAATTTTCTGCCTGATCCGCCATTTTGTTTCTAAAATATATCCAATGGTAAAAATATTTTTTCTTCTTTAAGGCGGCATAACTTCTTAAGTGAACACTTTCGTAGTAAGGTATGTTTGGTCAAGCGGTCCTATTTGACCTTACAAAGCAGTAGTTAAGCTGTATCCCCTTACTTTCAGGACACTCTGTATAAGATCATTTGGATATCTATTATCTGTATGGAAATTTTAATATCGCCTTATCCTATTATGTAACTTCAGACCAAGTAAATGGAAGGGGAGTTAGAAATCTCTCCAGTATAATTAGGTTAGAGAAACAACAGAATACGAAATTATATTTTATTTTTAAACGCAATTCCCATTAACGTTTGTAAATACTTTTCGCAGCTAGATTTCAACAAATCCAGACTTTCTAAAAAACGAGTTATCTTGGGACTCAAAATATTTACTGCTACCACTTTAAAATTGTCGAAAACTCTTATTTGCGGCTTTTCAAAATTTTTATATATGTAAAAATCTATCCTCAGGAAAACCGCAGTTACGAATGGTGGCAGCTGCAACTTTGCACTTGTGCGAGGTGTTATGAAGCCATAATAAGACTTTGCCAATTAATTACCGCGTGTTTCTCCTTAACTTTTTCACGTAGTTTCCATATCAAGTTGGCGTAACTTTTACCAGTAATTGTGGCTGTTGGTTGCAAGTACTTAATTAAAAGAATTTCTTCGACAACCCAAAACATTTATTTTGGTACATCTAGGTGTGAACAAAATTTATTTGGTAGCAGAGATTCTTTATGTTTCCATTGCATGGATTGTTGTTTGGTTTCCGAATCTTGGTGATGAATCTACGTTTTATGGGCGGTTGTAATGCCGTTCAAAACATTGTTCTTAATGATATCCAGCAGAGCAAATTTGTCGTGAAAGTTTTTAGAATATAATGCTTTGCTATGATTGTTCTGTTTTTTATATGTCGGTTTTAATAAAAAAATATAGACAAATATTTGTCGAAATACAGTTTAATAAGGTACTCATAGTATGCATAGTATTCATCTGCAAGAATTTTTAGTAAACAGTTCCTCTTAACTTTAGCATTACCTTCCCTCAAATTGGGTTGTATTTACACCTATAATTATTCCTGTAATCATTGACAGCCTTTTTGTCCCACTGCTAGGCATCGGCCTCTTCTCTGCCACGTGCTTCTCCTCAGCGCTAAGGCAGAAACACGGGGGACCTACAGTTTAACGTCGAATCCGAGCGACAGAAATTCCAGGGAACGTTTTTAGCATTAAGATCCCACGGTTGTAAGTCGGATTGGGAAATTGTGTTTGGTGGGTTGCAGACAAGATTTTCATAAATCTGCGTAGTAATGTTTAGGTTTCGCACCCAAGCCAGAATCGACGTTTTACTCAGAAAGCGAGCGCTCTACCAACTGAGCTACCACCCTAATAATATCAGTGAATAAAATATTTTAAAGCAATAAATAATTCTAATGTAATAAATAATGTTAATATAATGATCCCAATGCCCAAAGCCAACTTAACGATACGGGTTATATTCAGCGAGGTTAACTACTATAATGATTTAGGTATACGATAATAATAATGCTTTAATGATAGCTCCTCAGAAATAACGAAATCAAACTTAGCAAGGGGGGAAATATATCTTTAAATAAAAATGTTTCCGATAAATACACCAATATATTAGACCGCAGGTAATACGCAATTGATTAAAAACCGTAACTATAATCGTATATTTTACTTCTGAAATACAGAAATTACATAAATAACTTTATAACAAAACCGTATCATATATTATTTATGACAACTGGGTTTAAAACTTGTTTCAGTTCAAAAAAAGGCTTTATTTCAGATCTTGAATTTCTTAAACAAATTAATCATTTACACTAATAAGACTGATTTTTTAGTTAAAATTTTATTTTATTATTCTCTATTCGTAAAAAATCAGTGTTTTCGTCTTCACTGCAGAACAGCACCTGTTTGTAAATGTTTGTTGCTCAGCT
>JABXWE010013727.1:0-32090 GCA_014611495.1 Limonius californicus
ATTCCAATTATGCATGGGCCAGAAATATGATGCTGGGAAGAGAGGGAAGAGGTAGAACAATTTTAGGTAAAATACATAAATGATTATTACTAGGTAGGTTAGTAGATATCAACAAACAGAAAGCTACTATGTACTATAAAAAAAAAACAAAAAGAAGAAAGTTAAGAATAGAAGCGGGAGACAAGGCAGTCCAATATAAAGACAAAATAAAAGGAAACACAGAGAATGCAATATTGGTGGAGCACTAAAAGGAACTGAAAAAATGAGGAGACTGGGGTAGAAGACAGTTTGATTACATCGTACGGCAAGATGACAAACAAATCATTGAAAAATTTGAGACATGAAGTAACGCAGCAGCAGAATCCATATAACCCGATAAAATGTAGTATAAGAAGAGCAGAAGAGCAGCAATACATAAAACTAACTAATAAATATAATTATAAATATATTAAGTATACATATTACTTGTTGTTCACAGATGTTCCTATACAGTTTCTTCCAGATGTTTAAACAACAACCAACATATATGGCAAATTATGTTTGAAAAATATCAGGTACCCCATGGTTAATTTTGTTATTGTTATTAGCTAATGTAGCTTATATTAGCTGACTAGTGTCACTTAAATTAAACAAAAATATAAAGAATACTCTTAAATTCATGACGTGTTGCTTAAACCTCAAAGTAAGGATGACGTTCTCTAATGTATCGGTAGTGCAATTAGTTTTAATTTTTCAAACACTTTTTATTTAGAAACAATAGTTAAATGACAGAGGTGAAAGTATCGCAAAACCATTTGGTTAAGAACGCATCAGTGCGGCGGTGAATATTAAAGTATAGACAATAAAGCACAATTATTAAGTTAAGAAATTATATAAATTGGACAAATTTAGAAAATATTCATATATATCTGTTTAGCAGTCTAAAAACAATATTTTTGAATATTTTCAATGAAGCAGTGTATACGGCGAACTGCTTGAGGGAAGAAGCTTCATGTTTGATTCTGAATGCAACAAATCTATTTTGATGGAATTTATTGTAGCTTTAATTGTCAAAGTACTTCTATCGTCTACGCAAAGCGTTAATGTATAGTTATGTTATAACAATAAAATAGGTACAAATTTAATTATTTCATTACTTTAAGCGCATTGTCTTTTTTTATAAATTTGTTGCCAAACTAATGTGAAAATTCAATAAAAACGGGTTGTTCCAATCAGGATCTGAGTCCAGAAATTCTGTTTACAAGACATTCGCCTTATCTACTGAGCGACAAAAACACTGAAAAACTTACCCTTGTTTTGGTAATAACACAGCACGTCTTAAGTTTATAAATATATATATTTTAAATTTTATCAGTTTTTTAAAGGAAAAAAATTATTTGTGGTTAATATAGATAATGTAGTAGAATTCTAGTGATTAGGGATATGCAATCTTAGAAAAATGCATATGAACATCAGTAAACTCCTTCTGAATACCACAAATAATGATATTTTTTACTTAATACGTAATTAGTAATCTGTTATATTTTGGTATTTATTTTTATGATGATGATAATGTAGTAGGAAATTTAGTGACACATATTCCACATTCTTTCAGCAACTAGCATTTGGTCGGTGTTGTAATTCCAATATTCCTTCCTTACTTTTGATCCATATTATAAATTTTACGAACTGACACAATATGAATCAGAACAGTGTTTTTTTTCAGGAAGAAGCTGCGCTTGTACTGCTACGCCACTGAATTGATGTTTTGAGCATCTATTATAAATTAAGCGAAATGTATCCAAGGCTCCCGCATTTGTCATGTAAAAATAAATTCCCGAATAAACGTTTAGACAGTTTTGAACATTACCTTGTTCCAAGCCAGTGTAGAGAACTTATGTATAAAAATCGTTAATGTCAGAATTTATTACAATGCTGCGAAAAATGGAAAGTATAAGTTTACGGAATTCATTATCAAGGGTTCCTCGTATGCCACTTATACATTAATGTCAGTCTTATTTCAAACCTAGCGAACTACCTTACACATAAAATAAAAATTTAGTCATTTTGGTTTGAAAAGCTAGCTAAATTCTGTACCATGTATATTTATAGGAAAAATTAATTTTATTCTGAAGTCTTAATTTCATCAAGGTCTAAGCAGTGGTGATATTCCAAATATTTATCAACCGGTACGCCTTCATCCCCCTTCAGAAAAGAAATTTATATATTTATTAACATGTGATGTACAGATCGACCAACTTAGCTGAAACCGCGAAATGCATAAACAAAGAAGCAAGGAAAAACATGCCAAAGTGAAATGAAAGATGGATGACATGGGGCTAGTACACTTGATAATAGAAACCTTCTTTCGATACGGTGGCTATAGTTAAAATGCAATGGTTAATCTTACTGGCTGCTACTGCTATTTCTCGGACTGTACCTATATTGCAAGCGCGCAGTTCAAGCTTAGAATATATACTCCGTCCTCGTTTAAGCTACGATGCTTGTTGCATTTCGGGGCCAGGGTTTCAGCTATATTGGTCAAGTTGTGTATAATCTACTCTAATAATTTCCATCCAACATCAGCATTTTCAAATTTTCTCGACTTTAAAAAACGTTGCCTATTCATCGTCGCTTAATTGTTGTTCGGTTATAAAAGCCAGGCGGGCATGGCGCGATGTAGTCGGTGCAGCACAGACGTTTGTATTCTATAGGTTTTAAATGTGTCACGTAAATACTAATCCGATGACGGTTGATAACGCGCGATTGAAAAATCAATTTCTAGCAACTAGCTATTCTCCTTAAGACTCGATTTTTTCCATTAACCGCTTCCCGGTTTTACCCGAGATAATTCGTTTTTCCGTCTGGTTATTTTTGGTTAATCCCGAGTTAACTCGTTCAGCCTCATAGTTGCAAGTTACAAACTGTTCAAACCGTTTATATTCGTGCCGGTATTGCAGGTACATTTGGCGTAGTTTATAAAGTGAATACATAAATGTCTCTTCATTTTCCAAATTTTATTCTATCTGATTACCTAGCTGTTTCGCGGTTATCTATACTTGGAGGTTAATTTTACATCTGTTTACGTTGTACAACATGTGCTATTTGATTGATATAAGCTGAGTGACTGTGAAAACGCTTGTGATTTAGAATACGAAGAAATTGATCTAGAAGTATCGGCTAGCGAATCTTCTGATAGTGAAATATGCTCTGATGAAGATAGCGCAGGTGACGATTTAGATCCTACGTTAGTTCGAAAATGGTGTGAAATAGACACAACAGGACCCAATATTCCTTGTGCACATCCTAGATTTACATTTACTGGTACCTGTAGCCTGCATTTTGATGTCGGTAATGATGTGGATGACTTCTCCTAAGGTAATACAAGTTTTTCTTGCTACTGTGATGCTACAAATCATTACAAAAAAAAACCTGAACAGGAACTCTTCTGGTCTACTGATGAAATGATTGCTACACCATTTTTTCGATAAATTATGAGCTACAAAAGATTTTTAAAACTAAAACAATATCTTCATTTCTCATCATCATCATCTTTCATTTACGCATGAACTTCCCAAACTGAACAAAATTTGGCCAATTCTCGAAGTTCTAAATAACAAATTTCAAACTCTATGTACTCCAGATAGAGATGTCACTATTGACGAAAGTCTGCTACTATATAAAGGTAGATTGGGATGGGTTCAGTTCATTCCCCTACAACGAGCACGTTTTGGTATCAAGACATATATAAGTTATGTGAAGCAAGAAGTGGCTACATTTTTTCTTGCATCATTTACACTGGTAAAAGAACTAAGTTGAGCAAGGACTATGCAGATCTTCCTATGTCCGTTTGGGTTGTAATGACTTTGATGGAACCACTGTTGAACAAGGGATACTGCTTAACTACTGACAGCTTTTATACATGTCCGCAGCTTGCGGATCTACTTCTTCAGAAAAAAACTGATATATATATACGTATGAAACCGTCAAACTAAATCGAAAAAACATGCCTCCAGGTATTCAAAGTAAAAAATTGAAAAAAGGGGAAACTTCGGCTTACCAAAGGGGGAAAGTTCTTGCTTTGAAGTGGAAGGATAAAAAAGACGTATCTGTTTTATCAACTGTACATGACGCGACCATGACAGAGGCGCATGTAAAAAAAAGACCGAAGAAAACCCTACCAAGGAGAAACCCAGTGTGGTAATTGATTACAACGACACAATGGGTGGTGTTGACCGCGTAGATCTGCAATTGGCTGATTACCCTTTGCCTCGGAAACGTGGGAAGAAATATTATGTGAAAATATTTTTTCATCTGGTAGAACAAGGTCTTTGGAATTCATTTCAATTATATCTAAAGTGAGGTGGAACCAGAACTGCGTTGAAGTACAGAATTGCTGTTATCCGAAGACTTCTGCAGCAAAACCATTGTCCAGAAAATTCCCTAAGAGGAAGACCAGGTCCAAATCCTCCACCACTTCGACTGACGGGGAGGCATTTTCCGGAAACAATTCCACCAACAGCCAAAAAGCAAAACCCCACTCGGCAATGTGAAATATGCAGCAGAGTCCGTACAGCGAGCAATAAGAAGATACGCCGTGAAACCAGGTATCATTGTCCAAGTTGCAATGTGGCTTTGTGTGTTACTTCATGTTTCAGGGTACACCACACAGCCCCGACAATATAATGATATTTCATATAAGTATATGTTTACTACGTTTGTTTTTTGTATTTCATTGTTTATTATTTTTTAAATGATTAAATTTCCAGTTATAATTTGTTATTAGTATGCAATAAATAAGCAAATACGAATAAAATAAAGAGCCCGAATATACAAGGGTGAAAAGTTTTATGATTTAAAGAAAATACCAGCATTAAAACGGAATGTAAATATGGAATAAAATTGTAAGTACCCATTTGTCTTTAGTACCTCAGTATGCAATAAATAAGAAAATACGAACAAAAAAATGAAAAAAAAATATAAAAAGGCAAGTACCCATTTGTACCTTACGGTACCTTTTAATAAACACAATAAAAGAAATGGAAATGCTTTGACAGAATTTTTAGAATAAATAGACAGGGAAACGGTTAATCGTCGCCTCAACTAAAGTGGAATTTTTAAATTAAAATTACCTCAAGAAAAAATTCTAGTAAAGGTATATCTTATTTTTTAAATGCTATGTGACGTTTTATTTTCTGAGGCCAAAAGCGCATTGGTAGTAGGTTTCTCTAAAATAGGTCATATTCAGCGCTGACTACATTGAAGTAATTATTTTCACGAACTTTACTGTAATTACCACGACCCTAATGAAGCCGTGGAGTTTGGAATAGTTTTTTTTAACAGAATATGTTTAGTATAGACGTACATCCATTGCAAATACTTTTTTATATGTCAGAATAAGCATGAAATTAGACACGGATGTTCTATGTTTGATTCGATTTTTTAAAATTCTGAACAAAATTCAAGTACTTTTCTATCTTTTCCCTTTTACGTGCTGCGGAGTTTGCGAGCTAAGAAGCAAATTGAAGTGGCCAAAGCTTTAGAACTCATCGCATTTAGCAAGGCTTGTACGAAGGCTGAACTTTGAAAGTAATTAGGTGAGGTGGGCGTTGCGAAACTTCACTTTCATAAGAAATTTCATGTTTTGAAACTGTAACTGTTGTAAGAAAGTAAGTTGGTTACACAATTAATTTTTCTGCAATATGAATGTTTAAGACGAATTTATTCCCAACAAACGTATCAACAAGTTATTATGAGAAGCTTGAGAGCTTGGAGGAGTTATAAAAAATATGTGAAAATTGCGAAGCAAGACGAGCTGACAGGAAACGCAATTAACCTCGAAAAGGTTTTGGGTTTCTCAACTTCGTCTTTCATCTTCGCATTTCAGCGCAAAAAAAGCGACTTTCTCTTGTTTTCTAAACTATTTTAAAAGCATCAGTATTTATATCGCGCATCTACTTAGCAATGCATAAAGGATATCTTTAAAGGGAACCCCCTTACTTTTTATTTAAAATGCTGAGTTAAAAGTTTCCCCTTTAAGTTCTAATAAAAATGCAAACTAGAATTTAAGAATATGCTGATTTCTTCGCGAGTGCGAGCCAGAATTGGCGAGGAGACGATTCTTGCATTCAGCACCGAAAATTATTTAGAGAGGGACTGATTTTACTCCTCGTAATCAGATTTTGTAACAAAAAATCATTTAAGGAGTGCATCCGAGCGTTAATGCAATTACCGTAAAAAATTTAAAGAGCTCATCAGTGGCTTTCGTAAAAATTGATTTATATGCCGCAGGGAAAATTATTCTCCGTTTCCGAGCCGAGCCGTGGGGTCGCAATAGACGGGAATTACTTATTTTACACAGACTTGGGAAATCTGACCTTGTTCTGCACTCATTTAAGATGCTTGATTAGTTTGGTAAATAAAGTTTAAAATAATTTTATAGTGAATTTGAATGCAAACACTGCTGCTTCAGATTTATCTAAGTAAAAGCCTAATACATTTTTAGAAAACTAAACACTTACTGCTTAGTCACAGCATAAAATGTTTTTTGGTAAAATCCTGAATCACGTTGATTTTGTTCTTTCAAAAGGCACTTTCTCAGTAAAATTTTTTTCTGTAGGTTTTTCTTTCTGCGCTATGACGTCTTAAATTTTTTTTAAAGGCATATCCATTTTTCCCTCCTCTTTTGCCAGATTTCCTCACCAATTAAATGGCGATATAAAATAATTGGTACCCCACATAACAATTTTTTTACAAAAATATACATAAAATTCAAACAATCCAGAATTATTTTTTCATAAAAATAAGACCATTATAAGAAAATTCTACCCAAGGGAAATTTTTAAATTGTTCATCGTTAACCAGTTGGCGTTGACTAACACGTGTGTATACACTTTGCCAATAATTTCCGGGCTGGTACTTTTTAAATTGTTTGGCCTACTAATATAAACTCGCAATTTCACATGGCCCTATAGAAAGAACTGCTGCTGCGTTAAGTCAGGTAATCGCGCAGGCCACTCAAACGGCCCTTGCCTTTCATCAGTAGGCCAAACAATTTATAATTTTAGGCGATTTAAAGTATCCGATTCGTTTCGAAATGGAAAGTATGAGTCTAGAAACTATTGGGAGTGCGATACAACGTGTTTGTATACGTGCTAGTTAATGCCAACTGGTTAATGGTGGACAATTTAAAAATATCCGCTGGATAATGTTTTTATAACTTTATAATATTAATTAAAAATTAATTCAAAATTGTTTGAACTCTGTATTTTTCTCACAAAAATAGTTATATGGGATACCAATTATTTTATATCATCATTTAAGTGGTGATTATTTATAAATTGCGTATGGGAAATGATTGCGCGGAGGCCCGAAAGCAGTTCCGCACCTTGCTGCCATTTTAACCCTGTTTAAGGTGTTTAGTGACCTGGAGCGCTAACCCAGAGGTACCTATGGTTTTAGGTACTCTCCGAGCAATCGCATGTTGCAGCGTGTAAGCGATGATTTGGGCACCCATTCAAGTGTACACCGCGCGGATCGCTTCTTAAAAAATTGATGACGCCATAGCGCAGAAACGATAGAAAAAATTAGATGAGAAAGTACCTTTTTAAAAACAACGTATCAGGGTTTGGTCACAAAAATTAAACTTCAAAATTATGTTATATATATATATATATATATACAGGGTGCATCAGAAATAGGTACAAATATTAAATCCGATGGTAGATTATAATATACACAAACTAAAAAAAACATGTCTTTGGCAATGGGACCCTTAAGATATGAGAAAATAATAATTGAAAATTTGACCCTTGTTTGAGTACCGCAGGATAATAACAAAAATTTGAGTTCGAAGAAATGTTATGCAAAAGAGAGTAAGCCAGAAGTGCAAAAAAATTTCTTAGGTAGGTCAGTAATTTCTATTCAGTCTGTTGTTGTTATGACAAGCCAGACAAGTTTTTACGTGTTTGCCACTTTGGATTTACTTTACAATTAGGTAATAACCTTCTACAGCTTAAATGCATTTTCTATGTATCATCAGCAGTTCTCAAATAAAATTTGATATTATTTTATAATAAAAAAAAATAACTAGTAGTAGTTTATATATACAAGTTCGCACAGGTCATGACAAGATTAACACACGTGCTACATATCGAATCTATGCATGGATTGACAGGTTCATTAAACATTATACTGCAGGAGGAGTTGATAGAATTATCAACAAATGAAGAGTTAAAATTGAATAAATGGATAGCAAGAATTTTGGCTTCAAAGGCAATGTACAGTTTTTCATTGCATTTCCACCATCATATTTAGTCGAAAGAGGATTTAGCGTGTCCAGAACAAACGGTACTAATTACTAACTACTGACAAAGAAAATAAACAGATTTCAATAGCGGAACGCGACGATTTAATGTTGCTGATGACAAATATGGCACCAAACATAGAAAAATTAGTGTCATTACAGCAATTGCAGCCCTCTCACTAATGATATATTAATTTTTTTAATAATATATATTTGTTAATCAAACTTTGAGCAATACACCAATATTGTTAGTATCTTTTAATAAAGTAATTTTAAAAATCTGTTTTTGTTTTTCAATATGTGATATAGTATACTTCACCTAAGAGGGTCGCCATCGAATCACTGTTTGAAAAAGTGGTCTATGACCCAAAAAAGTTGGAACACTATAGGATACATTATTGATTTCAAGAACGGGAATCGGTGTGTTTTTTTTTCTGAAAAGGTGGCGGTAGGCTATAAAAGGTTGAGAACCTATGCTTTACATGTTTGGTAGACTTTAGCACTTGCAATTACTTCACAATTGAATAACGTTCTTTAGAGCAGTTTTCTTAAAATATTAGATGAACATTTCAAAAACTTTGGATACCCACAATTGTTCGTTTCTTCCCAAAAATGTTTTTGCATACAATATTTCAAAAACCTACTGTGAAAATGGAAAAGTAATATCATTTTTCCAGGAAAATTACCTTGCTAATTGCCTACAATTCTTTATAATAAATTATAGTGTTGCAAAAATATTCACGATAGATGTATTTTTTTAAATTGATTCATTAGATGATAATGAATATTAAATGCAGCAGTAATTTTTTAAGGGAATTTTATCACGTGACCCTGTGCCAATTTGACTTTTTATACACAGAATGTATGTATACAAATTTTATTTAGTCAAAAGTCTTGTAATGCTGCTGAAAATGGAAAGTAAAACTTTAGGGAATTCGCCTTGTGTAGTATGCTAATAAATAAGGAAACAGGAAGCGAAATCTAAAATGATGACTACAATTCGCCTCGTGCTGTATAAAATAGCTTTTATATGTTTATGACAATATGGTCCAATAAGTGTTTTCAATCTCAATAAATTATAATAATGTATATGTCTATGTTATGAAATCGTCAAAATATGCATATTTATTGTGAAAAACATTATACTTATTACATTTTATTTCAGTGCTTTTGTGTCTTACGAGTTGTAGAGATCTTCTCTCGCGTTTTGATGTACCATAGACATAGAGTACCTACAGATTAAATGGGCTCCAAACGACGGGAAGTGTAAACACTTCTGCTCCAAAGAAGATTTACTAGAAAGAATACCTTGATAGTTTGCCATTGCCTTGCTTGGGAGAACAGCCGTTAAAAATCCGAATTTAGGTACGGCGAGTCTGACCTCATATTTTCAGCGTATAAGTCTAACGCCCTAAGCTCTAGCTCAATTTTGGATGATGGGTATTGGGTCCCGGTGTCCATTTGTCAATAGGGGTCAAATTAATGGCATTCCTCGTGTTACGATCGCACTAGTGGAGTAGCAGCACTCTACACGTATACACATCAGGCAGGTACAGTACGAGTACGCACAAACACGGTAACCTGCAGAGTCGCGGGCCCTATTGCGCGTAGCACAAACTAGCTTAGTATTGCCTCACACCAAAGCGTTGGGTCTACAAGGCCTGTGAAAACTCCATAATAATAAATATAGAGAAACTGAGTCAAATGAATTATCATCTGCACGTGGACGTCATACTGAAGCGATATAAAATGGTATCAAGCATAGATCGGAATAGTATTCAAAAACATGCCAAATTTAAAGTTTTACAGGCAATTCATCGTATTACTACATACTTAAAGTTACGGCCGATTTGATTTTGCTGAAGAATTTAGAAATTTTAAAATTTCTTAAAAGTCGCTTAGATAAGAGTAAATAACAATAGAGTATGCATTGTATTGTGATTTTTATTATAAGTTATGGACAATATGGTTGTGATAGTTTCTTAAAAATAAATAATCAAAAACTGTTATTAGTAAACATTCTGAAATGAGTTCTCATTAAAAGAACTTCAAATTTGTGTTAGTTGCCGGTTTTCTAGTATAGTATGAGCGTCGAAGTCGTAATTTGAAGAAAATGTAGTAGCTCTGATTGTTAACTTCGTCGAAAAACCACAGTTCAAAAGACTGTGTTATGTGTCATATGAGCAGTGGTAAAATATGAAGTCATTTTGCCAAGTAGTTTCCATAAAAGGTTTTAAAGAAAAGAATCAAAATAGAAAGATTGAATATCATGCTGTAATTATATAGTTTGTTAGAAGAGAGAGTTCCGTTTTTCAATAATCTTCCAAATGTCTAATTTTTCGACTACTGGGCCACAGGTATGCATAAGCTTTTGTTTAGTATTTTTTAACTGAACAAATTACTTATGGTCAACATTTTCTTTTATATGTTTTAGCGTTCTAGATTAGAAATTGTTAAATATAAGTTTTCGGAATATTTTTGTAACTTACTGATTTTACATTATGATTATGATTTATATTTTTATATACAAAGGCGCAGTTTCTATTTTTACGTAATATCCATGGAAACTTTGTATTTTTGGGTGGATTCTTTAACACTTTACAGTGGAAACGCTTTATTACAGTGTTGCAGACACTAAATTTCATATTATTTACTTTGTATCATATATTTCCCACGTTTTATACTTCTGTGTAACAGTACCGTAGTAGACCATCCGATAAAGTGTCTCTGAAACGTTTTATATTTGGGTGGATAAATTGAGATCTTAAATTGTTAAGTATCTCAACATTTCCGACAGATGTTAATATTGTCAATGAATAATAAAAAATAATAAAAAAACAAATAAATTGGTGTTTCATCCTAACATAAAGTAAACATCTGCATTATTACATTACATTTCAATTAAAAGCATAACATTATTGTTCATTAGTTTAATTTTATATCTGTAGAAGTTAGTGGAATTCTAGTTTGTAGTTGGCCTCTAAAATGTTTATTACAAGTTCTGAGGATGTGCCTAAAACACAGTAGAAAATTTCAATATTTGTACTTAATTTAATTTTGAGTAGTGTGCAAAGTATTCCTAAGGAGACACTAACCCACTGGGTTTAGAAATTGAGACGCATGTAGTCAACTTTACATGGAGCTTTTAAAATAAAATGTCAATAAAAATGTATTTCTTACCAAAAGCAGATCTTTTTCTATGATTTTTCAAGATTTATACACACGCCCATGTTCACATTCCGCTTACTTACAAAAGCAAACCGTGAGGAGTAATTAATTGAATGTAGGTATGCATTGTCATCCACCATGCAATATCAGCACGTCAAGCAGACGCATACCTCACGGCTTATGAATATGACATCCGGACATAATTAACAATTAAGGTAGTCTGTTATGTAATAAATCACATTTAGCCGTCTATTATTTGATTCCCTCCCGAAACACACTTTAGTGCATCCATTTAGGCCCACAAAGTCGGCCGTTGTGCCTCCATTATCGGTTTTAAAATTACATCCTCTGCGCGAAAACTTTTAATAAAGCGTCAGTGATGATAATATGACAGGAATTTACCCGATGGGCATTTCCTGCCTTCGTTTCTTGGGGATCGAAAAATTGGTGTTGCTGGAATTATTTTCTAATTGAGGCTTTTATTTTTCGTGCCACTAAGAATTTTCTTGCCGTTGGAATAATCAGTTAACTAAAATATTTTAAGGGAGAGATAGTTTAGTAAGATTAATTAAAAAGCTTTTCTGTAACTCTTGGTTTGTCGAAAGCTCTGGAAATGTATATAAAACACGGTAATTTTATTTTAAATTTCTCTTTTTAGAAGATAATCAAAATAAAAATCAAATACGGTTAATACTGGCAATTACCAAAAGATAACATTGTCCCAGCTGTTCAGCGCAGTTTGTGGAATATTAGCAAAACCAATAAAGGTTAAAATACCTGGAAAATGGGAAATTATGTGAGCACTGAGCAATTGCAATAAGAATAATATCCAAGAATAATGAAAATTCGTTCGCAAACTGATTATGCAAAAGTAAAATGTTTATCCTTACAACTATAACATAGAAGTTTAACATAGAAAACGTAAGAAACTTATACAGGGTCAGCTAGCTAAGTTGTCTAGTCATTGTGCAAAACGCCGTCGTTTTGAATAAACATCGATTATTTTGCGATGTGCCGGCTGAATTTCAATCATTTTGCAAACTGTCTGAGTGCTTTTATTCAATCTGAACAACGGCTAGATTTTCTACAATGTAACTGCATTATAAGTGGCAGAAAAATTTGTCATTTCATGGAGTAATTCACAGAACTCCATACCGTGCATTACTTGAATGTGATTCGAAAGTTGGTTTAAAATCGACTTCAATACTGACTGATTTAGTCAATAATATTGCAACCGAGAATCGGCTAGTAGAACTGGCTAATTTAAAAGGCACTGAAACAGAGAGGAATTGGCATCGGAAACGACACATACAAACAAAAGCAACGATAATATTATTAGTTGCGAATGTGATGAGAGTAATGACGGTGAATTGTGTGTCCTATGTAACCAAGAAAAACAAATTAATAAAGAAAGAAAGGAAAGAAAAATTCAAAACTATTGAATTTGGATCAGCTGTTGCAAGACCTAAAGTAGACGTGGTGCACTAGATGTACAAAATGTCTTGGGAAAACGTATACCCTACTGCAATGGAGTTTATAGAATAGCATCACCTAGTGGAATAATAAAAAAATGGTTTCTGCGTACACTAGATGCCATTCCGAAAATTAAAGTATTACTAATACGCTTTGTTTTGCTTATATTTATTTGATTGACACGGGGATTCTCATCCACTACCTCTAACGCTGCTAGTTCATTTTCCAAGTTCTCAATTATTCTGGATTTAAATCTTTTGGAAATAATAAGTTTTTATACTTGTCTCTTAAGGAAGTTTAAAGACGCCAAAATATATTTTCAGGCGGTGACTCTCTAGTTGGATAGCGCCTGATACATAAATTGTAAGTGGAAGCTGTTTTCCGCGCTATTCGCCAAAACTAAGTCGTAAATCTGATTTCTTGTTATTTGAAAACATCTTGCTTGTTTTGATTGGTCGAGATCTACGCGGTTTTGCAAGCAGCTATATGCACTGCAGCCATTATTGGCTTAACCTTAACTATGCATTTTGCCTATCTAAGGTTGCAACCCCAGGAGCGATTTTTAACATTTCACACATCGTAGTAGCACAGGATTCTTTTCTTATTCGACAGAAGATGCATCTTCAAATTTTTCCCCGCGATAATAATCTCATCAATCTCAGCCAGCATTGAACCCGCGTTTCTTGGGTATATATGCAACTGCGCTAACCACTAGTCCATGAGGTCTGGATTAATGAAACAATAGTTACATAAAGTAAAACCTTAATGCATAATTTAAAAAAAAATCATCCCTAGGTGAGTGTTAGTAATGTGTATTTTGCTGTCAATCTATAATAAGCTTTTCCGCACTATGTGTTGCCTACATTCTTTCTTATGTTGTTCACAACTCCGTAAAAATATCAACATTCTTGCAAAAACAATTTCCAAAATTTTATCATCAATTCAAAAGATAAAAGTGTTCACGATACTAATTATGTTACATGTGTATTCTGTATCTACCTACTGACGAAAATAATTTTTTATTTTTTCAGTATTTCATGAGTTGATCATCATTTACTTACAGAAAACACATCTTTTTATCCATACCGTAATCAATATTGAGAGATTCGCCTAAGATACCTTATGAGTCATGGTGATTCCTCCTCTATGTTGCAGGAACGTTTTCTAGAAAAGTTCAATACTTATTTCACTTCCAGAGGTATAACACATTGTACATTTTCAAATGGACACCCTGTATGTTACACATCAAACAATTAATGACGATAGATGCGCTTACGCCACTGTCGTCAGTGTTTCACTGTGCATTAATGTTCTCTGCATTTTGCATAGCCTAGAATGTAAATTAACAAGCAAATTACATATAATTCAGGAAGGATAGAAGCACGTCAACAATGTATCGCAATTAAAGAAATTAAAATATTTACGTGACTTAACATTCTGTCTGAATTTCGTAATATACAAAACCCTGCCACCGTGCTTGTTAACGTATGTTTGTTGTATATGAACTTTCCAAGTGGGTTTCGTTCACTAACAGTTTTGCAACAACTTAAGGGATGTGCTCTCAGTTTTCAAATATTCTTCTAAAATTTCCAAAACTAAGCTGGTTGAATAGACAAGAAAGTTTAAAATTGGCGAAAATTAAAGGAGTACACGGTTTGTAAGTTAAAAAGTTATCCAGAACCTTGTATATTTATACTTCTTAACGAACTCCTATTGTTGTAATGAATTGGATTTTTAAGGCAAATGTTTGTTTTCCTTTCCAGAATTTAACTTATCATGATAGATTGCAACCAGTGTTGTTTTATCTAAACAAGAGCGTTTTCCAACACCATGGGAATTCTCAGAATGTTTTTTAAAATGATGTTTCGACATTTTGTAAAAACAAAAATCGTTGAAACATTTAGCATACACACTTTTAGATCTAAAAAGCGTCCGAACCATTGGCAAGTCTGCACGTGCAACCAATCATAAAGACTTCACTTTCGAACAACGTTGGTAGATTTAGTTACATTGCTTTATGTTTGTGACAAATAATTTTTTATCTCTACTGAACGTTCCCCGTTGGAGATACAAGAGGAGTATTGATCTGTAAATACCTACCAGTTCTTTATCTGAACTTTATTATTACTTTCTAACGCAGCGGGGAATAAATTATTTCGAATAGGAACTCAAAAGATTAATGTTTCCGATTGTTTCATATAACTTTTTAAGTGCTTTTTTGTTTCGTTTCTTCCATTTAATTGCCTTTCTTATCTGGCACCATTTAATAAATATGTTAAAGTAAGGCACAATTTTTAAAGTTATTTACTCAGTGGGTATCCGCCTTGAAATTTTTTTTCAGAAATTTAACTTCAGATGTCAGAAGAAAAATCATAGAGTTCCAGTCATACACAGGAGATGTTATCTAAATTTGGAAAGTTTACAGGAATTTCCGACTCGTTTGGCAAAGAAGGTGCACATTTACTTCTTCCCAAGATGACAAATGATATATCCGCTCTTGTTTCTCGGTGAAATGCACTTGAGTGAGTGGCGAAAGACTAACTTCTGACTGCCTGGTCTTAACTACCGCAGAAGTTCTCGCCTTGGGATAGCATTTCAACTAAAGAATGACCCTAATAAATGAGCTTGTTTTGCTTCTTTCATTTAGTCGTAGGCATCCTCGCTCTTAGTCTTCGGGAAGGTTCCACAGGCCTTTGAAACTTTCCCCTAACATTTCTTACGCATCCGGTTGATAATTATGGATTTTCTCAACAACAATTTCCATTTTATAATCCTAGGCATTCTATTGTCAGTCAGCGTTGTTTGGTTTCATTTAGAGAACAAAGAGCGGTAATTGGTAAACCTTGTTCTGGTTTTAACAACACAATTCTCTCAGCAAGGTATTACAGCGATAATTAGACAGATTAGAGAACAATATATTTACATCATCATAGGTGATCTGTTTGTTACCCGGAAACTCATAACAAGATGAGTGAAAAACATGATAGTTGTAATTATGAACTATTTGATCGTTACATGAATTTAATGTAATAAGCAATTCCAAATAACAAAATTACTGTTTAAACTTGTGTAAAATTAGTCTCTGAATAGTTGCGATTGCTTTTACTTTGAAGGTAATAAGCAAATATCTGTAAACCTACTCACATTTGTTGTTTGGACTGCATAGCGGATAGAGACTCCGTTACAACACTACTTGAGGTTACTCGGTATTTTACCAAATTTTAACATTTTTGATTGAACATTTTTCTCTTGACTATGTATATTGAAACATATATATGATGCATATTATAGGGCATTTTCACCATACCTTTACGAAGAAATGTTTTATTGATTTGCATAAATGTTCCTGACGACATTACTTAAGTGGTGTTTGTCCTAATCAACCACATGTCTAGATCAAAGCAACGCTCGCAATAAACAAAATATTACTAATTCATCACTAATGTGTTAGTACTTTTGGGTGTATATTTATGGAGCTGCTGCAACGGATAAAAACTGGCCTTATTATACTTGGGATAAAATAAATTTCACGGAGTCTGAAATTAGCAACAGCCTTTTGATATATTGTAAACAGAAGCAACTGCGGTAGATTCAATGGAAGCTCCCGCATCATGCCTTCACTATATTATTATTTATATGTAATATTGCCATACCATTAGCTCATAGAATTTTATGATGTATTCTGATTGCTAATAAAATAAGGGAAAAAAAAAACGGAGTCTGTATATGTAAAGTTATATGGTATTGGCAAGAATTTTAGATTGATGTATGACGTTTTTCCTACTGAAAGATTTTCACATATTCTAAATCACCTTCTGATAGTATTTCATCTTACAGGTTACGTTTAACTATTATAATGGAAATCGTTTCTTTTTTAGTTTTTTAGCTCTTATACATGTGTATGTCTTTTTTGCACTTAAAACGTACGTTTTTAATTAATCTTCAAGTACTGTTTTGAAGTAACATACTGAAAAATTCTTAGTAAATTCGTAACGAACTGTGTTTTTTTAGAATATATTTGCTTGGATTGTATTTACCAATAATTCGACTTGTCACTGACGCACAAGGGTACGTTACTATACTGACTGTCAAAGAAAACAGAACCACTCTTTTCTTATTTTGTGTACTCTCTCTTTCTCATCATCATCTCATGTCTGAGGAATCGTGATCTCTGGATAATTACACTGGTTTATCATGCTTTTTCTGTTGGTATTTGGCGCCCCTGATAGTTGCAGGGATTTGTCGGTGATTTCACTGATTTTATCAAATCATCTATTAGGGCATCGAAGTCTGAGTTTACTCTCTCTCTCATTTTACCTTGGACAACCACCTCTTCTTAATTAGTTACATCTCTTCGTATTATTTGTAAAAAAACTAGAGGATGCGTCGGCAACATATGGACAGCCAATCTTATATATTGAGTTTCTCTAAAATTGAAACATTTGTCCTTCTGGCTGTCCAGCGATGCGTCTATCTACCTCCGTCGGTATGATGCGTTGATGATCAAGAATAAAATAGTTCTTACTAAATTCATTTTTGAGTTTTTATTTTAGTTGTCTCTCTCTCCCCAAAATAGTTATTGCATTGTGAGTTATGGCTATCCGTCTTCTGATTTCAGTTGCGTAGTATCCTTGGTTGCTGATTAGCAATCCTAAATTTGTATATCGTATACAGCCCCAATTTGTGATTAGTGTAAACTACGATAAACCAATTAATTATTGTATAAGTAATTAAGCATTAAATCTGATTATTTGAATTTGAATTGAGTAATTGAATATTCTTCACACTGAAAGGTAGAAGGGCAACAAGACGAAGACGAAGAAGAAGAAGTAATTAAATACTTGATGACATAGGTTATTGAGTTCGGTATGTGTTATTATGAGTACGAAATATTAGTGGACAATTTTGATTATTCTATTTTCGGAAAAATTCTACGAGGCTGTTTCAAATGAAATCCGGATTGTGATTATACTTGTTTATGTAATAATTGAATTGACAAACAAATGTTATCACTTCTCTATATAGCCCCCCTGCCTCACAATACACCTTTTCCATCTGTCAATCAAAGCCTCTATTCTATCGGAGAAGAATTATTTTGGTTTTGTGCGCCACCACTCATGCACCGCATTTTTCACGCTCTCATCATCCGGAAAATGCAGCCCACCTAAATCTCTTTTAAGTGCTCCAAACATATGGTAATCGCTTGGTGCTAGATCGGGAGAATACGGAGGATGTTCAATAACTTCAAATCTAAGTTTTTCTATTACTGCCTTGGTTTCCATCGAGCTATGCGACCGAGCATTGTCGTGTTGGAGCAAAACACTTTTTGACAGAAATTCGCGTCGTTTTGTCCTTATAGCTGGCTTCAGTTTATCTTTTAATAGGGTGCAGTATGAAGCACTATTGACTGTGCCCTTCATCATGTAATCTTCCATAAGTACTCATTTCTTATCCCAAAACACAGTCAACATTACCTTTCCAGCCGATGGAGCAGCTTTACATTTTTTGGATTTTGGTGATGCTGACTGCCGCCATTCTTTTAATGATTGCTTACTTTCTTGCTAAAAATGGTGACCCAGGATTCATCACCAGTCACTATACGATTTAAAAAGGCAGCTCCCTCTTTTTCTTAACGTAACGTAAGAACAGTACAAGCTTCAATCCTTCGTTGTTTAAGTGCAGGCGTTAATTTTCGGTATTTCAATTGCTCAAAAACAATATTATGTGTAGAACCGATACTCACATTAATTTTTGAAGCAATTTCTTTCAGTTTTATGTGTCTGTTTTGTAAAATGAGCTCCTGCAGAGTTCTAGTGTTCTTTCCAGTGATTACACGGTTTGCTTGTCCTGTTCGTGGTGCATCTTTCACAGTTTCGGTGCCGCTTTTAAAGTTTTTTACTCATTCAAACACACTCGAACGAGCCAAACAGCTACTTTCGTATACCTTAAGCATTCTTGAATGAATTTCAAAAGGATTCACTCCTTCTGTAGTTAAAAATCTTATCACAGAACGCATTTCTTCGGTGGTGCAACTTTGAAGTGACGCCATAGCTGTCAACTGAGAAATTAAATTTGTCTTGTGTTTCCAGACACTTAATAATCCAATCATGTCCTCCCTATATGTGTGAACTAAGTCATTATTTTCATTATTGGTAATAGGAAATGTATGTAATTTAGTTAAAGACGCAATCCGGATTTCATTTGAAACAGCCTCGTATATAGAAGTAAAACAGCATGCTGCCATAGGCGAGATTTTATACCAATTTCGAAAACCAAATTGTTTGCGTTTACTTGTTACCCACGTCTCATTGCTGTAGATTAATATCGGTACTGCCATGGTTTTATAAAATTTGAACTTCGTTCTTCGTTCTTTGGTTTATTTTTCAAATGTCTATTAATTGGACCACATATACTTCTGAACTTGTTCACTTTTTAATTTTACCTTTCCATTTACAAATAGCCTCATAGAGATATATGTTGAATAATGCAAGTAATATGCTACACCTTTCTCCTACACTTTTATTTAATTCTATGTGTTCTGGCAAGCTTACGTTTAAGTCTAATCTAATGGTTGCGTTTTGATATACACTTTGGTTGACTCTGATTAGGTGTCTTGGTTATTCGCTTCCATCAATTATTTCCTACTTTTTAGATTTTGTAGTAGTAGTAGTTTTTAAAATAAGAAGGTTCGGTTCGGCGTCCCGTACGGAGTGCACGCGTCTGTCAGGGCTCCGCGTTCGTTTAGGGAATTGGCAGCGTTAGATTTACAATACGCGCGGGCAAGCGCTCGAAAGAATTTTGCGCCTTTGGAAGGTTACCTAAATTCAATTAAAATAGTTAAAAATAGTTGCAGGTGGCTTTATTTAGTGGATTTTATACATATGTGTATTCGCTGTTCAGTCATGTACTTTCAAGTCAACCTTAAGGATTTAAAAGCGGCCGGCCGGCAATAACGAAGGCCCCGTCAAAAAATAGCCCAGTCCAGGTAGTCGGCGAGAGGAAATTAGTGACGGTTGAGATTCTTTTATTTTCATTTTAAAATAAAGTGTTAGTTTGTTTGGCTGGTCTTAATTATTTCTTTATTATTTAATTTAGTGAAGTTGTCATAAATTGCTTGATCCACTATTCACATAATTGACAAACCTATTAATATTAGGGAACAACCAGGGCGATTTAGGGAATAGATTCCAAATTCCTAGGTGTTTAAGTCAACCAACTCAACTTAGATTTATCAGTTAGTTAGTCTTACTATTTCATTTAACATTCTTTTAAAAAATTTAAAGTAATGTCCAAGTAGCTTTGTGAATGGGGTTGCGAGGGCGCCGTGATCGGGTACGGACCTATGTATTATCCACTGAATTTCTTCACCTGTTGTACAAAACCAGCCCTTTACCTTAATTTAAACAATAAATACCTAATAGTTTTACTTTAATAATAACAACGTGCGAACGGGAGTGCTCGCAGAGCGCTTCGGGCGAAAGTGCTTAGCAAGACTAAAAATAAGACAATTTTGGGGACAAACAATAGAGTAAAAATGCGAGGATGTCCACCCGGGAACGGAGTAGAGGAGAGCCATTGCCGACTCTGCAAGGTGCTATATCAAAAAGGGGAGGGAACGTCCATCGACACAGGCAACAACAACACTGAGGGACGCAGTTAAAAGCTAAGTGTCGCAGGCCTAAGTAGCCGTTGCAGCCCTGTAGTCTTTAGCAGTAGTTGGTAGCACTTGTAGTCTAATAGAAAACTAGAAAAAGGGAAGGACGCGCTTTTACATTTTAATCTCCTTAGCCCAGACTAATTTCATAGATCTTACTCGCCTTTAATTAACTAATTACTTGCTTAATTGATTAATTACTTAGCAGTGTTTTGATTGATCATGCATGTAAGCGTGCTGCTGGGATTTGTATTGGATGTTTATGTGATGGGGGTCAAATATGTGTTTGCTGTGTTGGGCGGCTCGCTGCATCAAGAGGTTGACGCTGGACGCATATTCTAGGAGAACCGGCCGGCCATCTTCTACAGCCGCCATGCGGGCAGAGGAGATGCAGATCGGAGGACCGTGCTGCGCGTGGAGTACATCATTGGGGGGGGATATGCAGGGCGCCGGCATGCCTGGGGAGACATGGGAGGTCTTGGCGCGAGTGGGGAGATGTCCGAAGAGAGGTGGGAGGAATGTGAGCGCTGGCTGAGAAGTCCGCTCAAAAGTCGACTGGAGTGGGACAGGATGGCGAAGAGGGAGAGGCAGTAGGAGGGGGGCAGTGGAGAGGGAGCGAAGCAGGTGCCGGTGGGAAGGAGGACGCTGGCTATTCTACTGTCAACGGCAGAGGGGAGGTCTGGGGATATGAAGGAGGCCTTCCAACTGAGTGGAAGGGCAGTGGACAGATGGGAGACGCGAGCAGGGTAAAACTTTGATACCGGGTTTCTTGGGGTCGGGGGCATGGTCGCATAGCGGACAGTGTGAATGGGTTTGGGAGCGAGTATTAAGTGAATATTAAGTGGGTTGTTAGTTATTGGGAAACTAGTAGATGTGCAATCAGTAACCTTGGAACAAAATATGGATGTGAAATAAGATCAAGTAACCTTAGAACTCTACATAGATGTGAAATAAGAACACTGTGAACCTTCGATACCAAAGTTGATTGGGGCTAAATGCATAACCGCATAACGGACAGTTTAAATAAGTTTGGGAGTAGATATTAAGTAGGTTCTTAGTCATTAGGAAACTAAGAGATGTGCAATCAGTAACCCTAAAACAATAGATAGATGTGAAATAAGAACAATGTGAAACTTTGATACCAAAGTTTATTAGGGTCAAATGTATAATCGCATAACTGACAGTAAAAATAAGTTTGGGAGTAACTATTAAGTAGGTTATTAGTTATTAGGAAACTAAGAGATATGCAATCAGTAACCTTAGAACAATAGCGTGATGTGAAATAAGAACAATGTGAAACATTGAAACCAAAGTTTATTAGGCTCAGACGCACAATGGCATAACGGTTTCGGCTACGTACTCAAGAACCCCATTGATGCGTAGTTTACTAGTTAGTGTTGCAGCAGCGTTATCTTGCGGTATACATTGCAGACATGCTAACGTTCTGCAATGCCCCACCCGATACCACCCTATCCCGTAAATTCCTACCCACCTACTGGCATGGGGTGGGCCTGGCGTATCCAGGATCGACCCTCGAGTCAGCTCCATGTTAGATGATGATGATGATGATGATGATGTAGTTTTTAAAATAAGAAAATTGTTTTATATCTCTCGCTTCGAGTGCTTAGTCTCTTATAAGACATAGGGATCTTTTCTCCTATGTCTGTGTAGTGCCTGTCTAAAGTACTGCAGACATAGAGGACCTACAGCTTAACGTGGGCTCCGAGCTATGGGACGTGTAAACACTTATATTCCAGAGAGTATTTGCTAGGCAGAAAACCGTTAAAAATTCGATGTTCTGGTGCTGGGAATTGCACCCCAGACCTTCAGTGTAGAAGTCTAACGTGCTGACCTCTAGCCAATGACCGCTGTTTAGGTACTAATGCTGAATTTTGTGTTGTTTATTGTAATAAAAAATATGGGCAGATCCTGATATCACTGATACTCGGTATTGAAAAATTTAACAAAACTTGTATCTCCGTTACAGATAACACATTGACACTAGTAACTCATTTACTTCTCAATATTTCACTCTTATAAACATAGATTTTTCAGTTGAATACTTATTCCATAAATAGTTTAATAAATTTTCTTTGCATTTTTAAGATATGGCCAAATCAGGATTCGATTCTACCTTCCCAAGCTTCTGATAAAATTGTATCTCTATATGTATATACATATTTGATAATTGTGTTTTATCATTCTGATTATACCTTATATTTGAATTTATCTCATTCTCCAGATATTGACCGTTCTATTACACCCAGTATGTTGAATGTACTTCTTATTTATTATGTAGGAAGACTGTGAGTACAGATCTGCATAAGTGTCTTCGTATCTCCTACTGTGGAAGCAGTTTCTGTCTCGTTAGTTTCAGCAATTCTATTGAATAGGTTTCTGTTGTCTATATTTAAGTTTAGTTTTAGAATTCAAAAATATATTATTTCATATTACATCGCACATGCTTTGTGACGTTGGTTGTGCATTTATTGATCGAGTTATATCTTTGTAGGGAGATATTTCTATACCCAAGTACTTAACCGCATTTCTGAGCTTTTTATTTTGAGGACTATTCCAAGAATTCCTTTTGTATTTACGATTAAGAGATCTTTATCTGCATAGTTCGTTATGCACTAGGCATTACATTGGGTATTCGCTAGTTTGCTGTCAATTTGGCCGTTTCCTGACATTAAAAGTGTTTAGCTGCTTAGTGATAGTTTTTCGTCGTTTAGGCACAAAGAGAGCTGCTGATAACTCACCCTATTCTTTATGCATTGCCCACTTTTATACGGAAAACGAAGAATCTCGACGTGTATTGAGCTAGAAATTACGATAAACTAGCTAATAATGTGTTAAGCTTGTTTCAAGGAAGAAGCCACCAATAACGTTGTTATTAACAATAATACCAACCCAAGCCAATCATTTAGATTTGGACGAACTTCTTCATGTGTTGTATGATTATCCTCAAATCCCATACCGTTATCAAAGGAGCAGTAGGATTAGTTCCTAACTAATGATTCACTGTAAAAACAATATTTAATATAAATTTTTAAATTAAACACTTATAGATGACAAAATCTTTGTAGTTTTCTTTACAAGTGTTGAGTAGTTTTACTACAAAGTGAATTCGATTGTGATTTGAATAAAAAACACGTTACAAAGCGGCTAAAAGTTGTATAAAATGCATATTACACAGAATTTTCAATTACATATTTTCTTCTTCTCCTTTTCTTTTTCTCGGATCGTTTATATGCTAGTTTATAATATTCGATTCCTTCTACATAATGTGTGCTATAAAGATAACATTAAGTACGCCGGCATTTTACTTCTAACCTTTTTCTTTACATATATATTTAATACGGTTTATTTTAGCCGGGTAGAATGCTTATAAATAATTTTAATGGTAAGTTTGATATTATAACTGCTCTGCAGTTTTTTGTTTATGTTTTGTTATCATTTTCTAGTAAAGGTAATGTAATAAATTGGTACTGGCTATCTGTTTAATCGAAGAGTATAACTAACTGTAGTTTCACAGAACTTTTTATTTTTGGTACATTATTTGTAGGTAGGTTTACGAATAAACAAGTTGGTATGAGCAGCTCCATTCATGTTAACTAACCAATAAGTCATATTCTTAAAGTAAACCCTTGATTTGTAACTACTTACATGTAACACAACCACTAAATCATTAAAGCAGCTACTAATCTGTTACCTATTTTATAAAATAAGGTACCTTCCTCAGCAGGCATGATTAACATCGAATTGTCTTTGTAGTTAAGTTCTTGTGTTCATCCACTGAGCAAAATACACTGAATTACAGTAAGGTTAAGAGCTCCTTTGATTTAGACGTTTTACCTCAAATTGTTGTTGGCAGTTTAATGTCAGGTTTCTCTCTCAAAGTGGAGAATATCATCAAGGGAGGAGTTTTAGTCTTATTATAAGTAGAAATCGTATTTAACCAAAGACACTGTTATTAGCCATGAATATATGGAGGTTCCATTTTCTAAATGTGTTATGTATAAAAACAAAGATGCTCTTAAATATAACTGGAGCAATATCACACTTGAATGTGAGGAAGTTTTAAGTATTTTTAATTCATCTACAGTTTTGCTAAGAAGTCCTGTAAGTCTTAAAAAATTGAACTTTCGAATATTTTTTAGCCATGCGTTATCCAAGGAAAATCAAATGAGAACTTTATTACTACATAATTATTGCATAATAATTCAAAAAACTTAGTAGGAATTTAGATTTAGAAAAAAATGTAGTTAGAAAAACCTTATACGAAATTGCAGAAATAATGAAATGCTTATTACAACAAACACCTAAAATATTATGCAGTATATTGGTATAATTTAAGCTAATTTTAATATTTGATTTGCTCGTTCTGATTCTTCCTGACCAACTCACATCTTCAGATAGTTTTCCTAGACAACACTTCGAAATATAGTGAAATCAGACGTAAATAAATCCTGTTTTTGTAGGGGTTTCTCTTTGATATGATGTCCGACATCCGTTGCTACAAATTCGCTGTTGGGTTCAGGTCAAGGTATTGCGTTGGCTAGTCTATCTTGCCGATTTTGTTACTCGTTATCTATTTATTTAATCAGTTGTGCTTTATGATAAGATCTATGATCCTCCTTGAAAAAAAAAGTTGTTTTCGCCGAACAGGGTGTTCTCACTAGGTAATAATTCATCTTGCATTACTTCCAAATGTTTTGTGGCATTTATCATATCAGAGATGGTGATCGCCCATTTGCTCGCTATCGGTCGCTCGCCTGCCGTTTGCTCGCAGGTCTTTCTGCTCGATAACTATTTGCCCTCACGCCTATTGCTCGCCGGACAGATGCTCGACAACCAATTTATTAAAAAAATCCTTCGGTTTGTCTTGGCGTTTCAGTATCAAAATTGTGAATTATTGAAAGGAACATATATAACTTCCGCTTCCAAACCAAAATTTTTTACAAAAGCTAATTTAATTTGATATATTTTATAAATGTCTCGATTATAAAATAATACTAACCGTTTTCACACATACGAATAGATACACATTTTGTAAAATCAACTTTTTTTTGTATATATTTATTGTATATATTATTATTATTATTATAGGAATATTTGCGTCAAATATCAAAATCTATTTAAAAAAAATAATACTTTCCCTATACCTACGGTATCTCAAAATTAAAGTATGGGTTTTAATTGAAGCGAAAGCTAATTATTTTACTAACGAAAGTACGTCACAAAATATTTTTCTGCGTTGGTGCAGTTACGCTTGGTACTACAAGTTGGTTGTCGCGCAAACGGATGTGAGCAACTGTCTTTGTTAGCATCTTTCCCAGCAAGCAATCGAGGTGAGCAATTGGAGCGTGCAAACGGCGGCGAGCAAATGGCGGTGAGCAAGTGGTGGCGAGTAAAGGACCTAGAATCCCATTTATTTGTTGTTGACTGAACCGTCATAAAATGTCGATGTTAAAAGTTGTTTCATTACTACTTAAGCACCTACTGTCACTATTCTGTCGTTCAGTTTCGATATTCCTTGGCCCATAACAAATGTAGAATATTTTCTTCTTGGAAAGCAGTGGTTCGTTCTGCGCTCTATACCCTCTAATTTTCAAATTAAGCAATCTTCCTTTTAATTTACATATGTATTTGTATTTACATTGCAAAATTGTTAAAATTTATAAACATTTCATTTAACTCCCTTCACCAACTAAAATTTCGAATGTATAGGGATCATCAACAAAAAGGACTGATTATTTTTTTGTATTTAATTATTTATTGTCATAAGTTACAAATTTAAATAAAACGAATTCTTGAAATGTGCGTACAGGAGATTTTTTTATAAAATATTGTATACCGTAGATATTCTCTGTCATTTTTAATATACGCTTCTAAGCAAGGAACGAAATTAGACATGACTCTAATCAGTAATTGTTATGATCATTTTGGTACTTCATCTGAATTAAAGTCATATTTTAATTGCCGCTGTGTAGCCGATTACTACATTGTTATTTCCCAAATACAGTTTTAGTGACCCTTTTGTTGTTACCATGCCGATTAATATTTTGTCTGCGCGCTTGGCCCTGAACCCTTTCTGCGGATTTACGTGTTAAACTATTCCAGAATTATTGCACCATATTCTGCAATGTGGTGTAATATTTTTGGGCGGATGCATGTTCGCATTGCGTTTCCTCTGGAGTCGGCTTTCCACCTTTGCTCGGCCCAGTCGCCCGATACCATCGCGGGGATCGTTAATAAATTAAGAAAAACAGTGGACGCTAGGCTTTGGGAGTGAACTGACGTGTTTGCTTTTGAATAGCGGGTTGTGTAGCAGCTCTTCTGCTAATCAAGTTATCGTTTCGTATTTTTGCGTTAGGGAAAGGAATCTTCGGCTTGCGTCGGATTAAAAATATTATCAGAGTGTCAGCTTTGTGCAAAAACAATTCAGTGAAATTGTTTTCTCGCCTGTGTCAGATAAAAGCGATCAAACCCGTGGAAGTTTTGTTCTTCGAGCTGTTTTAAGTGATCCTTCCGCCCAGTGGCGGAGATATTGGCATCTGAAATTCCGGCCTCTTCTCTCTCGATGCCAAAAAAGCCCTGTCAGAAGCGATCCAATCTTCAGGGGCGTACCATCGAATTTTTCCCGCTTCCCGAAGATTTAGGAACACCCCAGTGGTGCCTCTCTCTGCTCCCTACGGAACAACACTAAGGTAGGAGAAATTCTAATTGTGTGGTGAAAACTGTTTCCGAGTTAATCTTCAAGTTTGAAGTGCTGAACCTTTTTTAAATGCCACGTAAAGCGACCTTCAGTCGCCAGTTGTTCTTTCTTCTTTTGGTTAAGTGAAGGGTAATCATAAATTGTATTAAACTGTAACCCCCGACGCCACTGGCTGCGTAGATGTGTTCTAAGAAGTTAAATATCGCAAGCCACTGAGCCTTTTTCACTTCGAACGTTCCAACAGAATCTTGTATTATTGAACTATAAATATTAGCAATTTCCATGTAATCGTTATAATTTTTGTATCATGTCAGTAAACTAAAAGAAGTTGAATTATATTTGTCATGAAATTTACCACATCTTTTATTTTTGTGTATTTTCATCTTTGTGTGCACGAACATTGTAAGCATTATATACAGGAGCAGGCACAATAAAGGTGAGTCTGATTCCCGTAAGCTGCTGGCTTCTTGGCCTTCCACGAGAACCTGCAATTAGCTGAGATTTGGAAGGTGGCCCCCGTTAATTTTGACCTACCCTCTACACAACTAGGAAATTTCCCTCCCCTAAGCGGTTTCCGTGAACCAACCCTACTCTTCTGAGCTAAACTGTAGACCTCTTTCCACCTATGCTGTTGCGGATCGACGAAAAAGCTCGTTTGGCTCGTAACATAGTTCCTAGGAAATAGCTTGAATTTCTGCACTAATGCTTTTTTTAAATTCATCAGTTGCTATTGGTGTTACAATATATACTTTACTTTTTAGGTAGGCTCAAAAAACTCTGGAGTAGTGATATCGAAGAATCTCCGTGGCTAATGCAAGTCAATGCAAGAAATCACACATTGCAGGAACTCTTTCCGTAAGACATGTATACAAAATGTTGCTATGTAGATAGTTGAACAATCTTGCTGGAACCACTACTCATCTCCCTCTTCTGTAATTCGCGGCAAGAAATACATTTAAAGCATTTCTGAATACATCTGAAACGTCACGGTTACCGTTCGCCATTCCGATCAAAAAATATGACGAAACTGCACACCAAACTGTGATTTTCGGCGAATCGAAGGGGTTTTAATTAAGTTTGTTAGGATTTTTGGTCGCCCAGTATCGACAAATTTGCTTATTACAGCGTCCTTTTAGAGAAATATGTGGTGCATCAGTCATGCTTTTCATGAATAACCAGCGTTCCACATACAAAATTCAATTCGATTATGTTGTTTTGATCGATCAATTTCTGTACCATTGAAATTTTGTAACCATAAAATTCCATTTTCTTCAACATTCATCGTGTTCTGATAAATTTAATGCAGACGCATGTTTAACAACAGATTATTTAGGATTTTCATCTTCTAGATTACACGTAGATCGGGGCATTCCAGTTGATTCTCCGCCTAAAACTGAATTTTTTGCCATTTTCTTCTCAAGCTGCAAATTCTGTTCGAAACAAACGTTGCATTTCAATAATTGAATTAACTCTGATAAATTGTTCACAACAAAAATACATTGTGGCATTGGCCATGTCTCCATGTCTGTCGAACTGTCGAACAATTCTGCAATTATTCATAAACATCTCCAAATGCTACTCTTTAATATATTACAAGCCATGTAGGCATTGCTGTAACATTTCTTTTTCTATTCAGAAAATAAAATAATTGGTCCTTCTTGATGGCCCCTGTATATTTAATTATATAACAGTGACCCATTTGAAAGAGGCAGTAAATTATTTTAAAAAAGAGTGTCGAAATTTAAATTTGTTTGAATTTTTCCGCTAATATCAGTTTTTTAAAATTACTGCTTTTAAATTAGGCATATTTGAGTTATAAATTCTCGGAATGGATTCGGAAATACTGTTAGCTTACGGGTAGGTGCTTCAATTGCGGGTAGGCAGGGTATGCAACTGTTATGTAGCTAACGTATGTAAACCGTTTTTGTCAAATTGCCAATTCTAATGCTAATTTACTTACATGTAGGATGTATCTTTTACTCGTTAAAGTTTTCCCTGTGCGTTACCCAAATAAGGCAGCAAGATCACAAACTCCGATTAAGTTATTCATACGCCCTCGTTCAGCGTTAGATCCCTTGTAACACACCGTCATTCAGGCTTACTTATCTAAATTACCATCGTCAATGTGTTCGCGAACTCTATGCATTTTGATGCAACGTATGAATGGAATAATAGATCAGTGGTTATCCAACTGCGTTAGTTAATGTGTATTGAACTGGAAGTAGATTTGTTTTATGCACGCAAGACTGCTTATATCGACATGTTGATGTAGGCAGGCTACAGGAGACACTGATAATTGCCTATGCGTTGTTTGCCTAATATCATCAACAATAGTAGTTTGGAAATACCTACCCTGTGCATTTATAATATTCGTGATTCCAAAATTGTTGGAAAGTTTTACAGATAAATTAGTGCATTGAGCTAAACAAACAACGGTAGCTCATCTTCAACGCTGATTCACTAAATTTTGATAACAATCTTGATATTACTAGCAAAGAAATTATTTATCAATTATTTTGGGCTTAAAAATATCTTCTGATCGTAATACATTTTGTTATATCGGGATTGGTAGGATAGTAAATTTCATGCTTGTATACAGACTGCGGAAAAGATGCAGTCAATGATTTTTTGTATATGCACTAAATATACACTAAGAATTGGTTTCAATATGCAGTATTACATTTTAAAAGTATGGGATATAAACAAACCTTTTTACAATATGCATTAAAATTTAGATTGCATGCGAACATTTTTAGTAGTTGTGTTTGCTAATAATATGTATGTTAGTTTTATTTGTTACATTTTTGAATTTATGATTATAAAAGCAAGGTATTTGCGTTGACAGCTACCCAAAATAAACTAAAATTTGCGTTTCTTATCGTCACCGTGACTCCTACGATTTTCCTACACACAGCTTCTTTGCACTAATATAATTGATTACAAAAAATTATCAAATGTAGTGCAAAAATACGGTACAATCAACCTATATTTATAATATATTTGGACTTAAGAAATGTTTTAAAATTTTTTATGAACGATTATTCTTTAAGAAAACATTCATATAACCTCAGGGTTAAGATTTATCTAATGATCTTAAAATTAGAGCACTTCTAAGAATCTGCAACAAATTTGCTTTGTGGTATATTATACGCATTGTCTTTTATATTGGCTACAGTTCGCTTTCCGGTTCAGGTAGATGGAACCCCCCGGAACCGACAAAGAAAGGAATATAATGATTTGCCAATGTAAAAGGTTACATTCAATTTTAAACTTTCAGATCAGTTCATAAACTGATCTCAATTTCCTTAATCTTGCAATATCAACTGCATAAATGTTTTTCTGCTCTTTGAGTTTCTATAATTTTAGGATATTGTTTGAGATATTTTACATTTATAGAAGTTCTGTTAATTGTAATGTGTTAAGTATTACTACTAGTTTTGATATATAATATTACCTGTTCTAAAATGCATTAACACATCAATAGAAGCTCTGAAAGGTTTAGGAGCTCTTGGTATTCAATAAATACAATAGCAGTATCGGAAAGTTTGTTAGTTCTTGCTTATAATAATCTTTACATGTTTTACTATAGTTACTATTTAATTACCAATTTAATTGCTTTCTATAAATTTGCTATATGAAGGTATTTATGTGTTGATATTAACGGATAACATGTATTAGCGTTGTATAAAATTGTATTTAAAGTATTATTACGAACCCAATATCCAAAATTCTAAATTAAATTATTATTGCTTCATAGCTGTTATAATGTGAATTCAATTACTTGCATACACATTTATGTTGCAAGTAGTGACGTCATTTTACTCAGAAAATTCAAAGTACATTAGAATATTAAATTAGGCAATGTGGAATAAGTAATACGCTTAATAAGGGTAATTGACTAATAACCAGGTCATTGCTTATGGGTGCAAAAGGGAATTTATAAAAGGACACTTAGGATTGAATTAGCGAATGGTAGATAGTGAATAGTTGGCAGTTGTTGGTGGGTGTTTGATAGAAGAGAGCGTTCCCACTAACAAACCTAGCAATAAAGCTGTACCTGCCTGTATTATTGTTAAGTAGTTTAGTGTAATGTTTTAGAATAAGTTGTCATAGTCTTGTAGTACGTAGTAATTAATAAATTCAATCATTTTATATAAGGGTAGTTGTTTCGCTGGTGATCCCGGCGATAAGGACAAAGGGCTCATTATCAGTTACAGCCCATAGGCGTAACATATGGTGGAGGTGCCGGATTATTGAAATTGACAATTTAGGAACAATCTCAAAAATGGATATTATGGTATCATCCCTACTGAAAGGCAGAGACACTGCCCTTATCATAGTTAACCGCTATCTAGACCTCAGTAACCTCAGTGATAATGAAGTGGTGATATTTCGTGAGGACATATTATACGACTATTTACATTTGGATATTATTTAGCGACTATGCCAAGACACATTTTTTAGTTATTAGAAAGTCTATTTATTTTTCATTGTTGTGTATTTTAAATATTTGTTTCAACTATCTACAAGACAAGCATAATAGAATTCAACTTTAACGGTATTTTATATTTGTGATAATCTTAGTTCCTTTACTTTTCGTTTCCCTTCTTTTATTATTACAGACTCTACAAATGTATTCTATTGCCACAAATCTTAATATTAGACTACCACATTAAGATAAAGTTGTTATGTAACACACCATAATGCCTTTTACAATTAGAACTTTATAATCTCTGAGTAATAAATTTATATATCCGTATTCATGTAATGTTGCTCTACAGCATAGCCTGTCT
>JABXWE010013730.1:0-46659 GCA_014611495.1 Limonius californicus
TTTACAGAAGATTACTAAGAATATCGTGGACAGAAAGAGTGACAAATGGAGAGGTGGTTAGAAGAATGAATAAGAAATTAGAAGTAGTGAGAAGAAGAAAACTATACAGTTTTTCGGATACATTATGAGAGGACCAAAATATACATTGCTACGATTCATAGTTCAAGGAAAAGTACAAGGGAAAAAGGAATGTTGGGCGATGAAGAACATCCTGGCTGTGAAACCTCAGAGAATGGTATGGCTGCAGCACCATCGAACTATTTAGAGCAGCCGTGAATAAAGTACCAATAGCTGTGATGATTGCCAATCTCCAGTAAGGAAACGGCACCTTCAAGAAAAAGAAATCAAAGATATTTTCGAATATTATATAAAAACCTTTTTTACTTGTTCCAATTTTTTTGAGCCTTTTTTTGTTTGCGGCGCGCAGAGTCTTTTACACTGAATTTGGTGGTGGCCCCATGTTCATATATAAGTTTGACACCACTGGTGCATACTGTCACCGATGCCATGTTTGCAATTGTAATTGTAATTCGCAGTGCCGGATTTATCTTTTTTGTGATCCTACGCTGTCAATGAAGTGGAGGCCCTTCTAAAAAGAAAGACGGTTATTTTTGTCAAAGTTTAGCTATTAATATAGGGAGATAAAATATCATTATTTTATTAATATGAAAAATTGTATTAGCAATGTAATAATACCTGTTTAATACCTTATTGTGAAGCCCTAAAAACTTGAAGCCCCAGGCTGCAGTCTACTGGGAAATCCGAAACTGATAATTCGTATGGTTGTGTTGGCAATTAATAGTGAGGTTATGCACGCGTTAATAGGCTACGATATGGATTTCCATTATCAAAATTTCCATCGACCTCTTTTTTAACAGCCAATTCTGCCGCTCTAACTTTAACTTACCGTGTTTGATTCGAGTCAAAAACTGTATCTTATATTGACTGCTAAAATTCACATGATATGGAGTACAAATGCCTAACCATGTCCAACTATATTTTTAGGCTTTGGCTAGGTTACACCACATAAAAAAATCAAATGTATTTGCAGATAAGTGCAAGTTCAACAAACTTGATAACCCAAGCAAGGACAAGAATTTTCACCCTTCTTCCGTTATCTTTGACCGCTCTAGTTCGACGATTTCTGTTGCAAAGGGAACGTTCACTAGTATGCAAATAGTTTTGTAGGAGAATATAGAATTTATTTAGCATAATAAATTGATTTTTTGCAATAACAAAGTTTTGTTTTTGTGGTTCATTCACAAAAATAGGGATAATTGGTTTAATATTTAAAATACGTTTAGAGCTGCCCTTTTATTTGGATTATTATGTTACTGATATTTAGACAGCGTTGCCATACGATCGAAAACAACACAGTGTTAGCGAATTTTAGCGTGCTGGTTCTCCAGTTCGTTATATATCTAGTACACAACTGGTAAGACTGTTTTCATAAAACGTTGCATATAGGTAGTTCTGTTAAATTTAGTTCTTGTTTCTCAAATATTATGAGATTATGTATGGGCCATTTTTTATTGGTTTAAGCCACTTGCCCTTGAGAAGCTCTGGTGACGTATCCCCATATAGTGCACTATTGCAGTTGCTAACGATACTATATTATATTAAGAATTGTTTTGTACATACATATCTGGATTCTTAAGCTTCGACTACACATTTTTATACTAAATCTCTATGTTCGCACCTGCAACAAATATTAGTTTAATGTTATAAAACAAAGAAAACAAATTGTATATTTTGTGGTCAACGCCATTTGCATTTTATTTCGCTAATTTACAATACAGTATTATTGAAGATGCTAAAAATTCACCAAAATTTAGTCAGGCATGACGTATTTTTATAAATTATAGCAGTCATCTGTAGGGCGTCTCCAGATGTAAACCATCTTGCACGAAACAAAAATAAATTGTAAACAAATCTACGTGACATTCTCACGTGTTGATGCAACACGAGGATGAAGCCAATGCTCGCATCACCTTGCAATGTTTGCCGGCTTTTCCAAGGTTACTACGACCTTCCTACTAGAAAATTTGATAGAAAATTTTTACGCTATGGTAGCTTAAACCCAAAAGGGTTAATAATGAAATGGATAAAGCCCGGTTTGTTTAGATATTGAGTTTAGATAAATTTGAAGAATTTCTAGCTTACATTTAAGACATGAACGATATTAAAATACTATATGAGTATGTACCTTATCACACATACATATAGGTATACCCTATTCCCGTAATAAGGCAGCAGATCAATATTTTAAGAACTTGTCCCTCTAAACTTAAGCTGGAGGATCAACCATGAAAATATACTTCGAGGTGTACGTGATTGCGATGAGTGAGTGAACGATTGGGATAGGTCAAGTCGGGACCAAAGTCGTTTAAAAGATATTAAACGCAGACCTGTTTGGTAATTTTGATAACAGTTTATGCAGGTCATCGAACGAACTTTCTCCTGCGTGCTTTGTACGAAGGGAAGATTGTATTGTCAAATTTTAATAAAAATCCGTTACGAAATTTCTTAGTTTGTGAAAATTGGACTAATGTGACACTTGCAATTGCTTTCCTCGTTTGGATATTAGGATAAGGGTTAAAAGTAAGTGTTTGTCACTTTAATGCAACAACAGGTCAAATTCAGTTTATTTTTGTTACCTTTATCTGTTATTTATGTGTTTACGAATATTAATGCACTGACTTTTCTGTCTTATCGGTTGTTTTTAACTAAATATCTCACTTTCAATTATTAGTAACTAGCGAGAAATAGTATTTGCTAATTCGCCGTGGTTGATGTTAAAAGCAGTTCTCTCGTTTTAATACGAAATATTAATATGATATTTGAATGTTTTCAAATGCGGCATTTATTTGTTGCAGTAACAGATTCAATTTTTACTGTCACGTCGAAAAAGATGCAGTTGCATATGTGATTAGTATTAAAACAGGCTTGGTGGTACCTTTAACAAAAACCGGAAGCACATGTTCAGAGTGGGGTAGGTTAACTCCACAACACACTTTCCATGAATAAAATAACGTTTACTGGATTACAACAAATAATTATGAATTTCAACGAAGTAAGGCAAGAAACAATTACCAAATATATAGCTTGTTTTTTAATTTACAATATGTGCATACAATTACTAACATCATCATCATCATAAATTATATCTCTACAATTATTCCGTATCCCTTCCGTCTGTCTCAACAGAACTTCAGGCTTTAACAACGCACCATTTTTATTCTAAGGGCGACCGTGATGGATTGTAATTATTGTCGCCTTTTTGTGGTCTTCAAAAAAAGAACTAGTTTCACACCATATTTATATGCGTATTTTCCCTAAATTCCGGAATTAGAATGCAAACTTATAATTTCTTTGAGTGCAGAACACGCGATAGAAGCTTCCACCAGAGCCCCTTTATATCAAACTAATACAAATTTCGATGAAAATCTGAAAATTATGTTGGATAGTTATTCTATTCGATTATTAAAATGTTATTCCTTCAACTCATTCTCAAGACAACCGTCTAGAAAATATCGCAGGGTCTGGAAAACTATAATCATTTACGTGATTGATTAGCAGGTACAGGTATTTACGAAGTACATAACTTACATATCCAAGCTGCTTATTTCTTCTTCTTCTCTTAATTAACAATTAAACCGGTTATTCATTTTCATAACAATATAATATTTTCGGTAGTCTCTAGTACGGTGTAGATGTTAGTGGAGTCATACAGATTTTGCTATTCTCTTCCATATTTTTCTTCTGTTTGTCCCTCATCATACACCACGTGCTTATATAACTGGTAATAAAATTATGGTAATTAGTGTTATTTATATATATACATATATACGAAGTATTTTTCTTGTGGAAGGTGGTATGTATTTGTTTCACAACATCTGGTATAGAACTTGTAAACATAGGTTGTGGTTACATTATAAATCTACTATATTTCCTAAGTATAATCCAAACTTAAAATGTTTTTGAATGCAGACCATCCGATGCAAGTATTCGCCGGATGCTTTAACAGCAGAGTACCTACGTATCAAACGAATACAATTTTTTATCTAAATCCGAAAATTACGTTTGTGTTAACTGTTAGATGATTCTATTATTGGAATGTCATCCCGCAGATTCATTCTCAAAACAATCGTCGCCTAGAAAACATCGCTAGCATCGAAAACAATAAACATTTACGTGATTAACTAGCAGGTACACATATTTACAGTACATAACATCTCCAAGCTATTTATTTATTCTTCTTTGTTAAGACTTAGACCTGTTATTTATCACATTTGTTTTATACACACCAGTTCTTCTGAAGTAGATGTCATATTTTAGGTAGTCGCAATTGCGCACCTTGCTATCACCATATACCTGTTTAAGGTAGTTAGTGACGTGACGTAAGAATCCAGAAAGACCGACGGTTTAAGGTACTCTCCGAGGAACCGCTGGTTGCAGCATATGAGCGTAGATTTTCGGTCACCCATCCAAGTGGTCACCAGTTCTCGCGCTTGTCCGCCACGCTGCTCCCAAATTTTCGCTATTCTCCCTTCGTGCGTGCACTGGATGCGTTCCCTCCATATTCTTTTTCTGCTTTTCCCTCATCTTACATCGCATGATTATGTATGATTTATTTTAATTTAAAGCATGGAACTTCAATGATGTCATTCATTAATATAGGGAAAGAAATAAGTATTTACAAAATTAATACTGGTTTAATCACTTTGTAGAAAGTCAGTCATAACGAAGGCATCCCGTGCCTTAGAAATATACATGCTAGTAGTATGAAAATACATAGTTACTTCGTTTATTGCTAATATTTTGTTGCATATAATTGTTTGATAGAAATTCGTCATTTCGTATTTCAAGCAAAGCCTGGGCCGGCACGTAGTTTTATAGGATTCAATTTTCAAATGTAGATTTATTACTTACTTGCCAACTTTGTAATCTAAATATGAGGTTATAAACAGTATATACGATTCTTTGTATATGCAGGTATAAACTGATATAATAGTAGACAGTCACATTCAGATTTAACTTCTTTAAATAGTAGCTACAGCGTAGGTTTTAGCACTAAAGAATGAAGTTACCTCAGATAGTAAACTTTCAATTATGTTGTTTATTGAATATAGTTAATAACTGGCATGTTGTCCAATTTCTAATAAACGACAACTAACAGACAACTATATATGTACTTACATTTGCGACGGAAAATTTACGCAACAATCAGATTAATTCAAAAACATACAAGAAAATGTAAATAGCGGCTGTGGGAAAACGCATATCTTTGTTGTTCCAAAACGATGTGAGATTTGTAAATTAAGTAATGAGACTGGTAGCATAGCGTTCGATGGTGAACATGTGATACGCCTTCAGTACGAGTTTGAACCCGCTAGAGTCATTTGGTTGTCCGTAGCGATTTTTTTCGTGACACCATTTTTTCTAGTGCGTTCTGAAAATGAGTGACATCCATTTCGAGCAATGGTGTGCTATCAGGTTTTGTTTCAAACTTGGGCACAGTGCAACGGAAACTTTTGCAACACTTCAGCAGACTTACGGAGAAAGTATTTTTCAAGGGCCCAGGTTTTTCGGTGGTTTAAGGCATTTTCCGAAGGAAGAGAGTCGATTGAAGATGAACGTCGCAGCGGAAAGCCTTCATTTTCAATAACCGATGAAAATGTCGACAGAGTCCGGGATCTTGCTCGTTCAGATAGTCGGTTGACAGTCAGAATGATCGGGGAAGAGTTGAATTTGACTCACACCACCGTTCATCAGATTTTGACCAATGAATTGGAAATGAGAAACATCTGCGCAAAATGGTTCCGGAAAACCTTTCGCAGGACCAGAAGGACATCAGGATGGAAAGGTGCCTTGATTTTTTGGAATCGATTGAAAATGATCCCTATTGTCTGGAACGTGTTATTGCTGGTAAAGAGTCTTGGGTGTTTGAGTATGACCCTGAAACCAAGTTCCAGAGCATAGAATGGCACACTTCAACGTCTCCAAGGCCAAAAAAAAAGCAAAAATGAGCAAGTCGAAGATCAAATGCATGCTGCTTTGCTTTCTTGATAGCCAAGATATCGTTCACAAAGGGTTTGTGCCTCAAGGCCAAATGGTTAATTAACACTTTTACAGAGAGGTTCTTAAAAGACGTCGAAAAAGGGTCATGCGTGTGAGACCAAACATCAAGAACAACTGGGTGTTGTATCACGCCAGTGCGCCTTGTCACGCAGCAATTTCAATAAACGATTTTCTGGGCAGTAAGAACATTCCTGTGGACTTGAGACCTTGTGAGTTTTTCCTCTTCCCGAGACTGAAAAATCACCAGAAGGGATGTTATTTTGGGACACTGGAAAACATTCAAACAACTGTAACCGGCCAGCTGAAGGCTATTCCAGTACCCGAGTTCCAGCACTGCTATGAGGAGTGGAAGAACCGTCTTCAGTTCTTTGTGGCTTCCCAAGGCAGTTACTTTGAAGGAGACAACGTTTTTTTATTTGAATAAAATTGAAAAAAATTAGTTTCATTACATAATTTTCGTATTTACAGTACATTCGGCCGTCTCGCTTCTTAAGCGCCGCACTTTTTTATCTTCCCATGATTGTCTTTCAGATCTCGATGTCCTCTGCTACTTATTTTCTCCATCGTTTTCGGGTTTTCCTCTTTTACGACGTTCTGCTGGCTGGCACTCCCAAAACTTTTTAGGCCATCCCTGATCGTTCGTACGCCACATGTGACCTTACCATTTCAGCCTTCGTGTTTGCATTTTTTCTATTACGGCTTCCAATCTTTGTCTTTGCCTTTTTTAGCTTCCAAGTTTCTGCCGCAAACAACAATAACCTCTGTACTATTACTTCAAACATTCTAATTTTTGTTTGTTTAATAAATCTTTCCCCCATAGCAAGGAGTTAAGTTTTTGTACCGGTTGTTTAGATTTAACGATTCTAGGTTATGATTATAAGTTATGTATGTGCTTTAAAAAAAACAATGTTGTAATTGACGTAAGTTATTTGGGGGTTGTAGGCTAAAAGTTAGCGACTTCTATGTTGAAAGTCTGGCGTTCAATCCACACTACCGAAACATCTAATTTCTAACGGCCGTTCTCCCTCGCAAGGCAATGGCAATCTAGCAAGGTGTTCTCCTTAATAAATCGTTTCGGAAGTGAAAGTATTTACGCTTCCAGTCACTCAGAGCCCACGGAAAGCTGTAGGTCCCCTATATCTGTGAAGTTTTACACGCGCAACGCAGGCATATGAAATAAAGCACTCGAAGAAGAAGTCATTTGTAACCTGAAACACAGTGAGGACATAGTTCCTCGTCGCTTATAATAGAGCAAATATGAAAACATAGCAAGTGCTCATATTTATTGTACTTGTAGACTGTAAAGTAAGAAGCGATCAGAAAAGGAAGCCCTTTCTTTTGAATACTTAGATTTTTTTAAGTTCACACCTTTTGACGGTCTTTTGAGACAGAATCTGACTTTGATGAATTATTTACTTTAATGCGAACAATACGAGTCTAATTCATTTTATGGTTACTATGGATATTTGTAATAATCTGAAATTTCAAAGGAATCCATTTCTAAAGCAAAATATCAGTACAAATGTTATTGATCCTGCTATTTCGTAATAGGAAATTATTACATCTTATAATTCATCAATCGCTAAGTAAATGAAGTGATAGATAAATTCGTAGCATAATTAAATATGTACAACAATCATTAAAACTGCGACAATTAAAAATATCTAAATTGTATTGTTTTCAAAAGATATTGTGTAAGTATCGCTCACATAATTCAGTTAGTTATTTTTGTCCCGGTTTAGTGATACGATCCTATTATGTTCCAATTACAATTCAATTATCTAGGAGACTTTGTCGTTTACGTAAAACATTATCAGGAACGTCAACTGCAATTTCCTTTTTGTACAGATGATTAATTGTAAGCTGAATTCTTCATGTTTCTTATTACCGGAAGTTTCGCCCAAAACTCCCACCGAAGATTAGTTGATTTTCGAAATTTCTACCTCCTTACCCATAGGTTGTTGACCGTTTCGGTCTATTACAAAGCCTATTTCTGAAAAGAAAGGTCCACTACGGCATAACTACTGATACAGACCTCGGTTTTCTCAGAATACTGCTGTCTCTGTGCACTTTCCAAGATAAAGATTCTTTATGTAGATAGCACTGACCATGGCTTAGTAACCACAAATGGTAAAGGGCATTGACTTTTTAGAAGGTTCTTCGCTCTTATCCCCTTATTTTTATTTGCCTCGTCGTCTGTGGGGTTAGTGAACTTTTGTCGGTCCTACAGAGAGTACAATAAAATCACCCTTATGGAGAAGAAGGGCGCCGCTGTGGCTTTTGTGTAAACAATTACCTGTACCTTACTTGATTGAAGAGACTTTGTCATCATCCCTGGAAGGTGCCATATGTCTTTTTAACAGTTCCATATCCTTTCAACAGTTACTGCCTGCTACGGAATGGTTTACAAATGTCCTAATTTTATTTTTGTAATATTGTAAATATCCAGTTAAGCGATTACAATCAAAAATTTCCATTACCAAACAATTTTGAAAGTTTTTGAAGTCAGTGACCGATATTTTTAATCTTACTTAAAATCAATATTGAGAAGGTCGAATGATTATGTTCATTTTAAATAACTTGACCTATTAGCCTACAGATATATAGCACACTTTAAAGTTCATTGACTTGTAAATAGAATTGTCGTTTTCTCGTAGAGCCAGCAATTACTATTTAATGATTGTAAAGTAGTTACGCTTTTTTCCGAGTTCCCGTTGGCTGCACGTATTTTAACTGCATTCAGTCCACCTTTCGTTAAAAACAGAACCCACAAGACAAATATTTGTCGCATCATCTTGTCTGATTATCAGGTTTTTCAGATTTGTTTATGCCGCCGACATTTTTATTTTTCGATTTTCTAAACAGTTTATATGTTAAGTTTTTTTGGTGTTTATGATGTATGTAACATCTTATCTTTTAGTTTCGCAAATTAATTTGGAAAAACTTTGAAAACATCACCAGACTTGGGAAACGACTACTTCTTTATTTTATTGTTATCAAATTATTGTGCAAATGCTAAGCATGTGTTTCGACTTATCAGTTGACATTGTGTTATAGTAGGAAACGTACTTTGAGTCCTTGTATTTATTCTTACCTGCAACAGTTTTTTGCGCCTTTCCAAGAACACGTTGTTTTGGGGCTAAAACCTGCCTAAGCAACCCAGTTCGGTACCATAGATCCTCAAACAAAATTGTACTGATATATAATAAAACAAAATTGTACTGATATATAATAAAACAAAAATAAGAAAATGTACATGAGTAGTATATGTTTGTGCAATATGTATGTTTCTATATATTTTACTTAGTTTCTGCACGTCTTCTTAAATGTATTCTTATCACAACAAGGGCATACATTCATAGAAGAGCATTCTAAGCTATTGTTGAATATAAGCGACATTCTATACAATCTCATAAATCTGTGGATTTACTAAAATCAATTTTGAAATCTGCAGGTATTTTATCATTTTACCGTTATTTTGTGTCAGCTGCCAGGGCATTGGACTGGGTTGGGACCTTTTTGTTAGAAATCCTCAATTTGTAAATGGGTAGTAGTAAATTCGCAGGACTACTCCATTTAAGCCGTAAGGGTGGTGTAATGGGGTCGTTGACCATATTTTTTAACTTATAAAAATAAAGCTTTTGTATAGCCCGTATGCCTAGGATTGCAGAAACCATTTGGTCGTGAACGAAGAATACCACTAAGAAAATTAAAAAATTATATGGGAGATTTAATTTTAAAAAAGAAATACATATTAAGGGTCGATCCACACTATAGTGCCGCTCTCGATATGGTCTCGATACGCTCTCGGTTCGATACAATATTCTTACAGAAGAAACAAATGAGTCTATTCACACTATCGCTGTCGCTACGATATCGATACCATACCGCTCCAATACCGATACACCTCAAAGAATATTTTATCGGAGCGAGATTGGACTTGTCAGGACTTGTAGCGACAGTGTGAATATGTCTTCGATCTCAGTCCACTCCGCTTAGTGCTCGATTTATGCAAACCACCAATTATTTTAGCAAATATCATTTCAAATGTACCAGAATCCATTCTAAAATACAATATGAATTTTTCTTCATCGTCAATTAAATGGCGATAGAACGTATAATATTCTCCTTCACTTTTTCTTGCTTGTAAACGTGGATGTACCCACATTCGTCTTCTTCTTTTTCTCTGTGTTTTGATGCTTCTTGACCCATCGTCTAAAAGAATGGCTATCAAAACTAATTCTTCAGTAGAAAAGTTAAAAAATGAGATTTTCACTATTTGCATCGAACTTGTAACATTGATGATTGATGAGAAACGACTGAAGCGAGACCGGAGCCTGAACGGCAATGTGAATATGAGGAAATTGTATCGAACCGAGACCATATCGAGAGCGGCACTATAGTGTGGAGCGACCCTTAATGGTAAATTAAATTATTGTATAAAAAATACACACTGATACAATCCAATGATATAATACGGACACTGATAGATAATTGATACCAATTACATTATAAGCGCAAAAAAATCCACGGAAAAAATCCACAGGAAAAAATCCACGGAAAAGAAATCCAAATTTTAGAAGTAACTCTGCTTTGAAAAACACTTCACTTTTTTCGCTTTATTCTATAAATTAGGCTCCTTTTTCTATTATTTTGCTTAAGTGCTTTATTATAGTTATTTTAATCGGTCTACATACATACCATTATTGATCGAGTTTTGTGATGTGTATTTGTTTATCATCTTTTCATGCAATAATTACCACTGTCATTTTGACAAACTTTATTTATTAAATTAACAAATTTATATTTGCATTCTTAACTTAAAGATACTTATGTAAAGCGAATAGTGTGGTCAACGGCTCGAATAAAATCTAATAATGTTTTTTCGCCTGCTACATATTACTGGCATAGGAAATGCAAGCGATTTTCAAGATTTTCGTACACCATTAGCTTGTCCCGCTTACTCACAACGCCTACATTCTGCTGGGCCAGTTTGGTCTCATCGGCAGCGAGCTCAAGTTGCATTTTTTTGATCAAAGTCCATACATTTGGATGATTGTATCCTACTAAATGGGAAAACCGATTGTTCCAACCCTCCACTCGGTTGTTTGTTCTATCTTCCTCGGCGAGTGTAGCAGCATGGACATTCCACGTTTGGGGAGGGAACATTGGCGGAATGTTTATCAACTTTACAGGTGTTGCATCCAGATTTCCTACTCGACGAAAGGTTCTATTGACGTAGGTAGCATCGAAATAGTCTACTAAATCCACTGCTGCATCCGGCATAATATTTTTAAGATGATCCATACGGCGTACAAGTGGTAAAAACACTAGACCATCTAACATCCCGCAAAATAAATTAAAATCTTCATCCGTTCTATATCTGATTTCCAAATCCAGTGATTGTATTTTACGGTGGTTGCTTTGAGTAGGGTGGTAAGAGCAACCCTGAACAACAATTTCGTCGTCTAATATGAATTTTGCAGCCTGCATCATAGAACGCTCAAAATCCACACGTATCTTTACGGGGTCCGGATATAATTCTCGAGAATTACATTCTTCCAAAATATCACGAATCATCTTCTCGTAGGTGTTTTGGCTCTTAGTTTGCAGGAAAGCGTACAATGCTGTCACAAAGACATTGACGTAGAGTTGCTGGAAAAGTCTTGGAGCTAAATTGAAATTTCCGTCCATGTACCAAGCTGGTGGTGAAGACAGAACTTGAAAGCTTTCATCGGTGGCTTACATTTAAAAATTCTTTCCTCAGAATTAGGTCCGTTATCATGAAGGAGAAATCGGGCAAATCGTGGTTTACCGGTTGTACACCATTCTCCTAAAAATATATATAAATGTCATTATTATATTTGAAATTTGTCTTAAATAGTGAAGGAGTTTTCCTCCAAAGTATAGTAGGGCTACGTGACACTAGAAACTAGAAAGTTCGCCAAAAATATTCTATTTTAAACAAGACATAACATTCCTTGAGCCCCATAACGTATACCTATGGTATGGGAAAGTAAAACTACCAAAAAGAAACAATACCTTCTAGTCGGAGATCCGTAAATGCATCTGGAGTCTTTGGTTTATTTTTAATCTTCTTGTTCCTCAACGTTCTTTTGGCAGAATGTTCTAATAGCATACGGGTTTTGGTTTCACTGTCCACGGTGGAAACCCCTTCGGTAAAAATTTCAGCAGGAGCTGCTGCACTGTTTTTAGCTACCGCCTTCATGGTCTCCGTACACTTCACCACTTTGACATTTTCAGAATCTGCAGGATGATTGTGGTCTTTGTCCACAACAGGATTAGTGACAGCTAGTGCAGTTTTCAAGATAGCTCCACATTTAAGGGATGAAGTTTTTGCACATCTCCATCGTATATACGTGTTATAGTCAATATGTTTAACATACATGTAACCATTCAAACAGATTGGTAACTTACGAAATACACCCCTCACAAGTTTATATATCCCTTTTCTTACGGATTTTTAATCTTTTCAGGAGTAGACACACATTCCATTTAATAATTATCTGTACTTATTACTTTAAATTCTTAGTTAAGTTATTTTTGTTTGATCTAATGTTAATCTAATATTTACTACTTGTCTTACCAAAGACTGTTATCTTCTAAGTTGTTTCTGATAATCCATCTAATTATGGTCTGTACTAATTATTTTAAATTCTTAGATAAGTTAATTCTGTTCTATCTAATGAACATCAAATATTTACTAGTTGTTTAAGCAAAAACTGTCGCCTTCTAAGTTCCTTCCGATAATAATCCATCTAATAATGGGCTGAATTTTACACAAATATTTAAAGAAACGTGAAGCGAAGTAAAATGATATGTTTAAATCTTAAAGTTTCGATTTTTTCCCTGGATTTTTTTCCTAAGGATTTTTTTCCATGGGTTTTTATTCTTGGATTTTTCTTCCGTGGATTCTTTTTTCTACAATCCAACTACATACATCAGCCACTTGTTTCCAAATATATTGATTTTTAATATATTTTAAGACTAATGTCGTAAGATGGGAGGCACCTGATAGACATTTTTACCGAATGCTACATCAGAGCATGTATATATAAAACTACTATAGATTTCAATGTAAATCCCAAATTTTCATTTGTGTTATACAGTGTGGAAATTAAGTAGCGGATAAATTCGCTAAATCCGTTAAGGTTCGTGATATTGAAGAAACCTAAAAGGGGTATCGATTTAAATTACAGTGCATATAAAACTTATAAAAAAAAATATATATATATATATAAAACAAATATCCTGGTCAGTAAATAAGCTATTGCAACTATTTAGCATGTAGGTACAACGCCCTTCGGTCCTCAACAATTAAAACCACAAGATATTTTATTGGTTTTCGTAATGGAAAATGTACAAGACGGGCTGTGGGGATCAGTACAATTGTTGGAACACCAAAAAATTGCCGATTTCTTGAAATTACTAAATTCTTCAAATTACTTCCGAAGAACGTCTGCAACATTCCTTGTAGACGTTGGGGCTGGTATCATCGTTCTCAAGCGCCCTGGAAATTGAAAGTCTAATAGCGTTGCTGAATCGTACATTGAAAATTGAAAATTGGAAATAAATTACGAATATCTTAAAAATGTAGGAGAAAAGCACAAACGTTGTGAAGAAATTACTGATGGATTGCAAAATTTATCAGAAGTAATACAAGTAGGTACAGAACATTGTTATATAAAGAAGTCTGATTCAAATTGTTCAAATTTTCTAGTTACCACATATAAAAAATAGTTTTTTACATTGCTTTTGTTGTTTTATTTTTTATTCTAACGCGATTAATATGTCCTTCCATACTTTGTGTATTGTAGAAGAGCCTTCCTGCTGGTCCATGACTGGAATCTTAACCATAAAATAAGACGTAAATATAACAGAATACAGAGATAGAACTGGTGGAAACAAAATATCTATTACATCATCACTGTAGTAAATGTATGCAAAGAACAACAAAACAACGTAGAGAAGATCATCCTATTAACGTTTGGCAAAAAGCAATACATAACTTGAATAGGTGTGCACCGATCAGTGAACTATCAATGTCACTTTTTTTTCGAAGAACGGGAGTTGCCAAGGCGCCAGGAGCTCGACAACTCCAGAAAAGGCTCGAGTTCTGACGTCATTGCAGTTCCTCTAACTTAGTAAACAGAATCAACTCGCCAACCGAATTTTAATTAAAAGTTGCAAGAAATTTTCCATTTGCACCACTTTCGCTTATCGTTTTTACACATAGGCGTTATTCAAATTTAATTCGCAAGAAAGGTCTTCTACTGTCCTTGCTAAGAATACATAAATGGGAATTGTTTATACTGAGCAGCGTTTGATCGCCTAGGCCGTTCGGCAATGTTAGGTTCATTAATTTCAAAGACAACAACTTTTAAAATAATCGTGCTGTATAGAGTACAGGGTGGGCAAATTTCGATGTTTGTATAGGGTAACTCGGTAATTATAGGAGATACAAAAAAATGGAAGGCACGTTCTCGATCTCTTTTTTTGAGACAAATTCACTGGCGGAAACAAAAATTTGCTATCGTCTTTTGTTTTCGAGTTACAAACAAAAGTTCGATTTTTCGACTTTTAGACACATGTGAATATCGTGGTTGTTTGTAAAGTTAGGAGAAAATAACTTTTACATTCTCAAGGCACTTTTTTCTGAATAATCCAGTGGCGTCGAGAAAATTTGAAAAAAAAGGTTTAATGTCGAGTTATGGCCTAAAGTTGTATTTTTTCAAATGGGAATCATAGTTGGCTATGGTTTAGTTAAAACGGATTTTTTTTTTCTCTATCTAACTATGTATCATATGTCGGGTAACTTTTGATGTGTAAGTCTTTAATAGCGAATATAATATTTTACTAGATTACTTTCTGTATTTTTTTATATTTTACCAAGTAGGCGGGTGTCATCTATGATGGTAAACGGAAAAAATCCAGGAAAAAAATCCATGAAAAAAAATCCAAAGGAAAAAAAATCCAAAGGAAAAAAATCCAAGGAAATAAAATCCAAACTATAATTATAGTAATTTTTCACATGGTTTGTAACATTACGGCCGGTTGCACAAACGCTTTATGAAGTTTGCCTTATAGTTACCTACCTTAAAAATAAAATTTTGGAGCAAAAATATTTTGTTACTTAGGTAGATCTGTATTTGGTTATAATGCCCTTGGATGTAAATTTTGACAATTTAACAATTTATTAAATTGTCCAAATTTACAGCCAAGGGCATTATAACCAAAATACAGATCTACCTAAGTAACAAAATATTTTTGCCCCAAAATTTTATTTTTAAGGTAGGTAACTATAAGGCAAACTTCATAAAGCGTTTGTGCAACCGGCCGTAATGTTACAAACCATGTGAAAAATTACTATAATTATAGTTTGGATTTTATTTTCTTGGATTTTTTTCCTTTGGATTTTTTTCCTTTGGATTTTTTTTCATGGATTTTTTCCTGGATTTTTTCCGTTTACCATCATAGATGACACCCGCCTACTTGGTAAAATATAAAAAAACGCAAAAAGTAATCTAGTAAAATATGATGTTCGCTATTAAAGACTTACACATCAAAAGTTACCCGACATATGATACATAGTTAGAAAGAGAAAAAAAAATCCGTTTTAACTAAACCATAGCCAACTATGATTCCCATTTGAAAAAATACAACTTTAGGCCATAACTCGACATTAAACCTTTTTTTTTCAAATTTTCTCGACGCCACTGGATTATACAAAAAAAAGTGCCTTGAGAATGTAAAAGTTATTTTGCCCTAACTTTACAAACAACCACGATATTCACATGTGTCTAAAAGTCGCAAAATCGAACTTTTGTTTATAACTCGAAAACAAAAGACGATAGTAAATTTTTGTTTCTCCCAGTGAATTTGTCTCAAAAAAAGAGATCGAGAATGTGACTTCCTTCCATTTTTTTGTATCTCCTATAGTTACCGAGTTACCCTATACAAACATCGAAATTTGCCCACCCTGTACCTTATTTTCGGCTTCCTAGATAGGTCAATTTCCAATAAACGATACAAAATTAGTAACAGCAGTTACCTTAGCAAATTTCCTGCTCACATATGTTGCAAAAAATATTAATAAGCATGTTTGTAAATTGTAAATTATGTATTTTCAAAGCCACATAGAACAAATATGAGACATCTGATATTGCAGCACAGGTATTTATCAAAATGGTCCCATGGTGTTTATAGTTGCAAAATAAATATGCACTAGAAATCTGGACTAATACAGGATGCGTCGTATGTTGCGGCTGACAGTTAGTCATCAAAATCGCACTTAAACTAAGAATACTTGCATTTCCGGTTTATGTTTATGTTTATTAGAACATCTAAATGGTCTCTTTATTTTTGCACTACTAGTTAAATGTTTTAATTTCGCCTAATATAGGGTGCGTCAACAGATATGGCTTACAAATAACCACAGAAAACGCATTTAGTCTTTAGATCACAAATACAACTTATTGTTCCGAATCCTAGTACCTTTACCTTCATTATATGCAACATTCCCTGTTTGTTTCTTATTTATTTTTTTAAAATAATAATATCCAGGTATGTTACAGAAGCACATGAATCAACAAAAAACATAATGCTTGCATTTCGGTTTATGTATATCGAAACATCCAAATCTTTTTTGTTTGTTTGTGAACTAGTAATTAAGTATAACAATTTGTACTAATATAGCGTGCGTCAAAAGGTGTGACTATAAATAGTCATCAAATCGCACTTAAATTAAAAATATTAGTCGCTGTATGGAAATCTAATATCTTGACATATATTATATCCAATTCCCACTGTATTTTCGGTATTTATAGATATAAAAGCATTAAAATTTAGATGTTATTTATAAAAGCATTTGATTCAATTTTCTAACAATTCGAGTATCGCTGCACATAATCTCAACTTGCTTAACTCAAATACTACTCTCTGTATACTCTCGTATTATACCATTTTTAGAATCTGTATCATATTCTGGCTTGAAAACTGTAATTAAAGTGTATTTTTTTTTGACGATTTGATCTTATAATAATAAACATAATGATTTACGAGTTTTATACAATTGCGGCGCTTCTCTCCCACGAGGATTGATCAGTATGGGAGAGTAGATCAACAAACCCCCCTTATGGGGGAGGCCCTTGCCCAACAATGGGATGATGCGGGCTAATAATTATAATAATAATACAATTGCTAGAAGGCTTGAAAGACGAGTTGGGGGATTGAATACAAAAGAGTTTTGTAGTCTATACATCCTTATACCGAACTTTATACAATAGTCTATGGACGTTTTTTCAGAATTTTTATGCTATTTTCCAAATTTGTGGCCTATGCTAAAATCTCGTATACCTAAGTATATTTGTTTTTTTTTAGTTATTTTCGTGTTTCTCTTTTAAGTGCTTCATTACTTAAGAGATGTAGCAGCTTTTATCTTATGGGTATGCTGCATGTTGAAACTGCCACAGACATGGAGGACCTACAGCTTAACGGGGGCTCCGAAGCACGGGAAGTGTAAACATTTCTACTTCAGAGAATATTTACTAGGTAGAATACCCCGCTGGTTTGGCATTGCCTTGCGAGGGAGAACAATACCGATTTTCCGGTCCTGGGAATTGAACCCCTAAAAGTCTAACGTAGTAACTCATAGCCCATGACCGCTGCTATTTTCTCATGTATTAATCTAATAATCTCCAGGACCTTTTAATTAACCCAAAGTTTAGCTCAATCAGGTTTCCATATTTTTAATAACACGCCCTGAAATTGAAACTTTCCAATATTCGATGCTTTTTTTTGTTTTACTTCTCCAGATTCAGAAAAAAGCATCCGAAATGATTTCAGACATGATTCCCTGCTACTATTTTGATAATTCATTATTGAAATGTCACTAAAAATACGTCTAATTTCTGGGTTCCGATTTCGTATAGGTTTTAGAACGAATTTTCCTCAATTAATTTCATAGAAATTGGTTAATTCGTTTTTTTTCCGAGGGAAGAATGATACGCATAAACAGTTTACCTAAAGATGTTTTTTTTATTTTGGAGGTCCGGAACGCGGATTTCTCCTAAAATCATAATTATGAACATTTTGGCGGTCACAATACATTCCCATCCTGAGTGTATGGGAAAGTAAGGAAGTAATTTATTGATATTAATTATTTAATGATTACTTATAAGTGGAATTCTATGCATATCGTACTCCCATAAGTAATTACAACTTTCTCGTATTGTTTCGTTTATTTTAGCGTACTTGCATTAAACAAAAGAAATTGTTCGTAAAATTCTAATTTTGTCTGGTTTCTATAGGAATACAATATTATGATTTAAAAACTGTTTAAGATTTTTTTGTTTATAAAATGTTTTGAAGATGGCTTCAACGAGTCATCTTCAGAACGCTTCGCTTCTTTCCGCCACGTCGATCAAAAATCCCCAAACGAACATTTCTTGCAAGTGCAACGAAACGAACAAAAAGTGCGAGACATTTATATTCAGGATGCGACAAGCTGGCGTTGGCTCTCTCGTAGTCGTGGTCCGCGGTCCACATTCACCGGCCGGAAGCTCAAATTAGGAGCAATCAGAGCTAATCTTCAGTCAGCTGATTGCTTTATGTCCTACTGCTGTGGATGAGTCGCGTGTAGGAAGCTCGCGATACCACGTTTATTTTTACGACTTAAACCCAACGTTTATCAAGGGTACTTATGTAGAAAGTGGGAGATAAGAGGCATTTTGCATATTTTTAGCTTTTTACACTACAATTTTCAATAAGAGGTAGAATAACTCCAGATTTATTGCACACCGGGAGTAAGTAATAAGAGCTTTCAAGTTACAGGCTATCAAATTATGAGTATTTTTCTCTCAAATTAGTAGTTTTTTGGGTAAATAAATGTAAGCGTTTTCCGCAAATTATTTAAAACACGATTGGTATATTATTTTAAATTATGTGATACGTCCTTTTTTTATTGTATTTACATTAGACATATCTCTGCTTGATTAGAAAAATTTCCGTGGTTTAATAGAAAATTATATATACATGGTTGCTCATTAGTGAGTCAAAGTGCAACATTGGCATTATTAAAATGATTTGGAAGATTTTCTTATTGCAAAGATATGTGGTGCCAAAATGCGTACATTATATAAATATTTTAAATATACAAGATGATTCGCTACGGCGGAGCGTCTTCAAGGTATTATTTTTTAAATAAAACCCTATATATTTTTACATTTTTGAATTCAGTATAAAATTATCCATCCAACGATCTCCTGGTTTTGTATCTTGGATGAGACGTTGCTGAGTTAATCTAAAAAATGTGGAAATTTTGGTCGGGACAAGGTTTAACAAATTAATTCGCTGCGTGAGTATTACGAATAATTAAAAATACATATTTGATATAGACAAGTCGTGAACTAAAATAACGTAACCATCAAACAGTAATATTATAAATACGGTGTTTTTTTATACCACTGCAAATTTAATTTACTTCAAATAGCATTTTCTCAATTTTTTGTAATTAAACACGCAGTATATTATTATATTTTTCAATTGGCACGTTAATTTTCCACAATTATATATAGTACTATAGCTAAAATTGATATTTTCGTAGATATTTGTACTTCTTCATTGCAAACCGTTGAATAATTATTGAAACTTTTTATTTCTATCTAATATAGTAGCCATAATTTTGATATAAAGTTACATTTAGTATTAATAACATAGATAGAAAAAATATTTGTTTCACTTGGCGTATTTATTTATAACAAATGTTCAATATGATATTCGTTTCATCCAACACGCATGTTCGGTCTTTTCAAAAACTACATAATGTACTACTCGCAACGACTCAATGGAAATTGTATCAAAAGCATCTATTATGCGTGCCTTATCCTTATATCTTCTGTAGTAATTGTAGCGACCGAGTACACAATACGTATGTTTTATATGTTCATTTTTGTCAAACCTTGCGGTCTAGATGACCAATTGATGAGACCGCCGCGATCTATGCACCTGTTGCCGAATTCTTGATTCAAGAACTGTCGAGTCATTAATGCGAAATGTGCTGGAGCACCGTCGTGCTGGAACCACATATTTTCCATTAGATTTCGAAAGATATTTTGCAGGAGTTGAGGCAAATTATTTTGCCAGAAATATAAATACAGTGAACAATTTGGATGTTTATTAAAAAATGAGGCCCACTCACAAATCGTACACCCACAATACCTCCCCAAACATTTACAGTTCATTGTCGTTGTCCTTCAACTTTTTTTCTATTGCGTACTGATGAGCATTATATCAGTTTGGGCTGCTTTAGGTGTAGGTCGACTTATCAGTCGACAACAGCTTTTCGAAAAAGTTAGGAGTGGCTCTTTCCATTTTCAATCATTACTCATTTTATGTCAAAATCCTGGCTACTACATATAAGAAACCAAAAATTTTAATAATTCAATGGTTTGTAATGACAAAATGAAAATATCTTCGAAAATATCGATTTTAGGTATAGGACATTATTATTATATTATTATAGTTTGGGCTGGTGTAGACAACACCGTGTATAATAAAATTAGTTTTTCGTGTTGTGTCGTTTTACTACATCAGCTAACGACATAACTGCGAAATATGTATGTATCTTAACTAATCGTAATATTCACCCACAAAATGGATCTGTTAAATCTTGTGCCGACCAAAATTTCAATTTTTAGATAAACTCGACAACGCCTCATCTAAAATAAAAAATTAGGAGATTCTTGGAAACATAATTTTACGCTGATTTAATTCAACAATGTAAAAATATACTGGCCGTTCTATTTAAAAAATAATAACTTGAAGATTCTCCGCTGTAGCGAGTCACCCTGTACATTTAAGAATATTTTTATAATGTGCGCATTGTGGCCCTACAGCACTTAAAAATTAGAAAATTTTCAAAATTATTTTAATAATGATAATATTGGACTTTGACGCACTAATGAGCAACCCTGTATGCAGACTATATGCCTGAAGAATTGGGAAAAATTTAACTTGAAATCTCATACAAAAAAAAATTATTTAGTTTTGTTGGCTTGGATATGGTCGTAACAAAATTTTACTTTCCAAATAGGCTATATAGGTTATATCTCCCTATTCAATATTCTTATTGTTATAAAGAAAAATAAAGTACAATAGAGCCCAGCTACAACGAACCTCAACGAACAACAGCAATGGGGGCGATATAACAGAAACTATTTATAAAAGTTAAAAGGACAAATGCGGTAAGTCCTATACATTTTTTTATTGTTTATTATCAATAAAGTTATCAGAGCTTACTATCAAGGCTGAAAGTAAGCCGGGACACAGTTTCGGTCAGGAAGCAGGAAGCAATAAAGTAAAATAATAGTTTATTTTTCGTAAACAATCTACAGCAAAAAAATGGAGCCAAAACATGTCCCTGTCGTAACTCATTTTAAAAATACATATTTTTGGTCACCCCTTTGGTAATAATTTTAGTCCCAATTTGCAATAAATTAATATTTTTTGTGGTAGGATTAATACCTCGGTATAAAATTAAGGAATATTTTTTGAATTTAAGCTTTTACGAATAAGGCTAAAGGTATTGGTAGAAATTGTAATAAATTGTTTTATTTATATTGTAACTGTATACAGGGCGTCCGCGATAAAATTATGTACATGGGGTTCCGGCTACCGTAAGAAATAGGAAGTCGGTCAAAATCAGAGCTGGGTAAGTATTCGAATACTTAGTAGTTTGAATACTACTTAAAATACTTTTATACGAAAAGTATTTGGTATCTCGAATACTGGGCATAAAAAGTAATTGGTATTCGAATTGATCTTATTATTCTCGGTATTCGCTATTCGACCGTCATAAACGGTATTCGCGAATACTTCGGATATTCGCGAATACTTGAACTACTTGCAGGTGGTATCCGCGAACACTTTATTATTTGTCGAATACTTTCCCGCAAGTTTGAAACTGATTTTTTGATATTCCACTGGAAATAAGTATAGATAATATTACTTTGTTTGTTGCCGTCTGAATCAAAATTAAAGTTTGTTTTGTAGTTAAAGTTACTACCCAACCAAACCATAAGTTCAGTCTTCACGCAAATGCCATTTCAAATGCAAGTATTCGAGGTATTCGTAACTTTGAAGATACTGAGTACTCAGTAACTTGAATCCTATTAGTACGAAGTATTCAGATGCTGTAAGTATTTCGAATACTTTTTAAACAAAGTATTCAGAAAAGTATTCGGATACTATTTTTAGTATTCGTACCCAGCTCTGGTCAGAATAGAGAAAAGTTACGTAATGTCCTTAGGAAAATATAGAGATCTGCAAGCAAATACCCTATAAACACTGAAATTAATCTTTTTCGAAAGTTATTCAGTTAAACTGAAATAAATGGTTGGATGCAAACGAGAAAGGATTCAAATTCTTATGATGTGGAGTTATAAAGATCAACAAAGGAAAATCTGGAAATCATAAGGTTACAACTGAAACCATGGCCACTACTGTAAGCGGAAAAAGTTACGAAAAAGAGTGCGGAAAGGTGTAAATATAGAGTGATGCCAAATTTGCATATCATTTAAAATACCAGCTTTAGGAGAAAATTTTGACTAACTTATACCTTAGTATTAAGGTTGCATAAGATTAGAATAATAACGTAAACAACGTAAACCATGGAAATATTATTTCCTAAATATATTGCCAGGTTTAACAGCAGATGGTGCTGATAGTTTGCTTCTTATTTTTAGTTTCAAATAATAGATCTGAAGATGAAATATACTTTGATCCTTGGAATGTTAATACAATGTGTCGATTCTGTAATTGAATTTCGATTCCCAGAATAGCTTCTAATGACTCTGCCGAACTGATTCTTGTGGTTAAATAAATGAGGAGCGGCTTGGGAGTCCTATTAGTTGTGTTATTGAAATTTATTAATATTTGCAAAATTATTACTTATGAACACAAAATTTTTTGAATATTGTCTAACAAAGGTCATCGTGAGGTAATAATGTAATTATTTTTAGGTTATTATAACAATTATTGGCGTATAACAAACTATCTATGTACATAAAATTATGTGCCATTGTAGGCACAAAAAATGACGGGAAAATGAAGAACTTACCTGACCTGAGTACAAGAATGGAACAGTCCCAAATGTGTTAGCAAATGAAATTAGTTTCAAAATCAAACTTGAGAACTCTATAAATCTTTCTGTACCGATAAGAACTGAAGAACAGCTAGATACAGAAGTAGAACTGTTTCTCAAGAACATCCAGCAAGCAGCATGGGAAAACACTCCTGAGATAAAACCCAGAGCCAAGGGTAACAATTACCCCAAAGAGATTAGGGATCTTCTGTCTGAAAAAAGGAAATTTAGAAGAAAATGGGCACCAGTAGATAAAACCGCCCTGAACAACGCCACCCAACTCCTAAAGAGAGAAATACAACGTATCAAAAATGAATCAATTGAAAGCTACCTGAGAGATGTAACCAACGACAGTAAAACTGACTACTCCTTGTGGAAAAGCACTAAACGATTAAAACGACACCGTACCCTTCAAAATCCACCAATTAGAAAGGTAGATGGAAGCTGGGCCCGGAACAACCTCCAAAAAGCAACTAGATTTGCAGAACACTTGGAATTGATCTTCCAACCAAATGCCGGAGTAGACTCCCATGACTGGACTGAAACAAGACAATAGAATCTCGAGATTAAACTCACCACCCCAAAAAAAGTTTTGGAAAAAATCAAAAAGAATATTAACAAAAAAAAAACACCCGGATTTGACCAAATAACGGGAGAAATTCTTAGGCAGCTCCCAAAGAAAGCAATAGTAAAATTGATTTATCTTATTACGCTACATTTAGATTAAGATATGTTCCTACGATGTGGAAAATAGCGGAAGTAGTAATGATTCCTAAACTAGGAAAGCCACCTCATGAAGCGTCGTCATATAGGCCTATTAACCTGTTGCCAGTTATCTCGAAACTATTTAAAAATATACTTCTTAAAGGAATAAAACCAACCATAGAAGAAAAGAACCTAATCCCTTCGCATCAGTTTGGCTTCAGAGAAAGCCATTCTACAATAGATCAGGTTCACAGAATCACAGATATTATTGAAAAGTCTCTAGAGGAAAAGAAAATCTGCTCTACAATATTCCTAGATGTTGTCCAGACTTTTGATAAAGTTTGGCATGAAGGCCTGTTTCATAAACTGAACAAAACTCTGCTACGACAACACTCTCAACTTTTAAAATTATACCTTTCAGAAAGATATTTTAGCATAAAGCAGTAGGAGGCTTATTCTAAATTAAGAGAAATTGAGGCAGGAGTGCCACAAGGTAGTGTACTAGGTCCAGTACTCTACCTGCTATACACTAGTGGCATTCCTGATCTTGAACAGAACACCATCGCAATGTTTGCAGATGATACAGCAATTATTGCAATAGGAAAAAATCACGAAGAGACAGCTGAAAATCTACAATCCTCCATTGATAGAATAAGCACCTGCACCAAAACCTAGCGTATCAAGCTCAACGAAAGTAAGTCCGTACATGTAGACTTCACCAATAAACTAAAACAGCACATACCCATCAGAATCAACGATGCCCAGATTCCACATGCTGATTCGGCGAAATACTTGGGCATGACCCCAGATGCTAGGCTACGCTGAAAAGTCCATACCAAAAAGGAAAAAGAAGAGTTTAACCTAAAATATAGAAAAATGAATTGGTTACTAGGTAGAAACTCCAAGTTATCAATTTAAAATAAATTGCTTCTTTATAAGCAAGTTTTGAAACCAGTATGGGCATATGGCTTACAACTCTGGGGCTGTGCTAGCAAAAGTAACAACCTACATCATCCAGCGACTTCAAAACAAAGCACTGAGAAGCATGATCGATGTACCTTGGTACTTCCGCAACTGTGACATCCATAAGGACCTTGAAATAGAAACAGTTAATCAAACCATCCCCAAAATAGCAAGATGTCACAACGAATTCTCCAACACGTGAACATTGAGGCACTCCAGCTCCTAGACAACACCAACCTGACAAGAAGACTCAAGAGGACTAAACCCTTCGAGCTAGTATAGTGAAGTGAGTGAAAAGCAAAGCATTTGTGCGATAGTTACACGTTAAAATTAGTGTAGTTCAATTATTAGAACCTGAGGTGGACTAGTGAGTACAACCTTAGATAAGTTTTCAGCCTGTAGCAATTTAAGTTACAATCAAATTATTCATTGATCAATGTTACGATCAGATTATAATGTCATAAATGCCCAGAAAAGGGGGTTTAATAAAAAAAAATGAAATGAAGTTTAGTTGCGCCAGTAACATTAGCTACAATTGGTAGCAGGTACAACTGTATGAACTGAGAGTATGAAATCAGAACAGCAACCCCAAACAATTTTGTTATTGTGCATTTATGCAGAGACAAAATTAGTCAAAAATAAAAGATCGTGGCATTATCTCTTAAAAACTGTTGCGACATTTGTTTATAGAAGGCGACAAATTCAGGTACTGAACTAAAGGGTGTCTCTTTTTAATACCAAGTTGTGAGCCAAACAGCAGTGAACACGTGTCGATTCTAATGTAGACGTGAATCTGTTTTTCAGTATTTCTTTGTAAGCCCTACGGTCGTCGGTCTAGGACATTCGGGCGCGGGCGTGAAGACGTGGCCGTCAGGGCGCCGCCGTTAGGGCGCGTGGACATTAGGGCGCGTGGACATTAGAGCGCGGTTCGTCAGGGCGCGTGGGCATTAGGGTGCGGACCGGTAGGGCGCGACAACTGTGTTACATTTGCTTGTCAGGAGACTTTACCTTAAATTCCCATTAATGTATAACAAGTCAGGATTTGCTTTTCAATAAGACTAGAAAAGACAGATAATAAAGAAAACAAGAGTGTTTCTGACAAAAACTATACAGGGTGTTTCATTTGAAAAACCAAAGTTGGACAAAAACTAATAGGCCATGAAAAATTATTTTTGCAGCTATGTTATAGATAAAATGTAACTACGAAAGTTTTTCCTCTGGCTTTTTCTTGTATCCTTGATATTACCGAAGATATATTCTGGCTAATGAATAACCAGCCACCCTGTGTAAATACTTTTAAAAGTTTTGTTATAATTATGAAAGAAAATAACCTAACATGATCATTATTTTGCTTAAAAATTTTTCCCACAGAATTTCATGTGTTTACAGGTAATCTTCAATTTTAAGAATTTAAATTTATAGAAAATAATACACAAATTTTATATATAAGTAGTATTAAATTTATTATTTTATAAGAGTAAGTATTTCTGAAATGTTTAATCGGCGACCATACGTCGCGCATCGAGGTGCCGCACTCGTCGAGATTACGGCGTCAAGATGTTGGGCGTCTAGATTTCCGTATCCAAATGGCGGGCGCGACAGCCAGTAGCTATTATTCGTATTGTATTGCTCTTAAGAATATATTGCCGCTAAAATTTACAATGTCGATTTGAAAAATATGAAACATGGCAAATTGCTTTATGTTTACATTTCAATTAGTGCTGAAGTAAAGTTTCTGCTACAAATTCCTGTAGATGCTACATTATTACAATTCATTACAGGAATATTTAGATGCACTTTAACTATTTTTGAAGCGAAAAATAAATTCAACTGTAAAAGAAATGGTAATAACCGATAAGAACAAAAAAGAAAAACTATTGAAGATCAAATGACAAACTACAGGCACGCTTATGTTCCTTTTATACGTAATATTTTGCATATTTTTACTATACTACACATGTGCACGTTCCTTAGCGAAATTAGCTAATGTACTACTATCTACTAATGACGAATTGCATTTTGCTGCCTTTGTTAGATAAACTTTTATCCATAAATTTGCATTTCCTTTAATATAATTAAATCCGAATAAATATATGATTGGTTTTGTTAATGTTAAATGTTTGCTTTATTCTGAGTCGTTGCAGTTTTTTTAAATTGGTATTTCATACATGATTTATCAAAAAAAAGAAATCATCACGCTAGTAACACTGAATATTAGTAAAAATGTTTATTATTCTTCAGATTTCAAGTATTTGCTTTATAAACTACAAAAGAGCCGTCCGTCATAAATTTGAAACATTTTGGTGTGAATTTGCACGTTTATTGTACTAATTTTTGTATAAATATTTCGATAGAGTTATAGTGGCACTGATAAGGGGAAATCGAAGTACTCCATGCTATTGCATTACTAAATGTCTTACAAAACATTGCCCATGTTCCGACTGAATTATTGGTGCTGTTCTTTAATTAAAAGAAATTTTATTTTTGAGAAGGTGGTTTATCAATTAATACAGAGTGAGAGAGAGCATTATCGTGCCTATTAGGTACACATTTTACTATGTGTTGAGTGCTGGATTGAACTGCTATTTTCATCCATTTATTAAATAACTCTTTGTCCATCAGTTTTAGTGTTTGTTTTTTATTGACATGAAATTGTATCCGTACAAAACCCTGAACTAATTCCTACATAGCATCTTGGCTCATCGCTATACAATATACAGTTACAAAATAATTGATCCAAAATAATTTAATTTTGAAAGAAATTAGAAATTTGGAAAATCTTTGAATCTTTTTCTAATTGAACTTTTACTAACACCTGTATTTGTGCTTAGATCCCTTTGGTTTACCTGGGAATTCTCATTCACTGCTTCTAACACTACTAGTTCATTTCCATTATGTTAACTTAAGGGCATTACTTTAAAAGTGGACAAATCCGTCTTGAACATTTGTCAGTTCTCAGCGGATTTCGATTGTCGATGTAGGTTTACGAAGAAATTACTATTAATATTCAGTCCACAGTGAACATATACCTTCTTTTTCTGTGTGTAAGCTACTCGCATGTTAACTACCTACAATGGAGTAGGTTCTACGAGCTCTCTTTGCACGAATGCCGAGCAGGAGCCTAAACTAACCCGTCGAACAGAGAAGAGAAGTTCCACTACATGGTTTACGATTGTCAAAGGTGTTCGTATGACAACCGGGACCGGTTACACATACCATTTAATAAAAATCTTAAACTTCCAATATCACCTAAACTTGAGATTTCCACAATACAGAGTCTAGACAGGCATGGGTTATGCAAAACTCTATATCGTTGATATATAACTTGTACTTCGTTCTATCAAAAGTGAACAAATCCGAAGTGACAGCCGCCTTTACGGATTTTCAAGCATATTGAAAATGTAGTGACATTTAAATTTGCATAACAAAACTATCTTAAAAGTATATTTAACTAACAGCAATTTTCGCCGGTAGACTGATTTCTAAGATTTGGTGTACTTTCTTGCTGACCATATTCAACTGGACACTGCATCAGAATTGACAAACTTTGATTTACTTAAGTACTTAAGTTTGTCTTGCGTTTTACGACAAACATTATTTTGATGTTTGCAATAAAAAGTTTATAAAGTACAACTACATTATTTGATTTGTAAATCATGTTTACTAAAAAAACACTGAAAATAATTCAATAATAAACAAGCGCTAATTAGCAAAGCAAAACTGAGCAAAACCCAACATTCATCAAAAGTCAACAAATCCAAAAAATGCAAATATTAAGTTTAAAAAAATATGATTTAAAAACGGCATTTCATGGATCCCACACCTTTGAATTTTCTACATTTTTTAATATCTTAATAATCTATGTATCCTTTAACGGTTCTCGCTAGAGAAACTGGTTGTTTCCGGAAATATATAATAATTGTTTTGACTTTTAAATTATTGCTCTTCAATTGTACAGGACTTCTTTTGTTTTCTTGGAATCAAGGCGTCTAAATATTTATTCAAACGGTGGTCTTCTAGTTGGATACCGCCTGATACATATATTGCAGGTCGCAGCCGCATTCACGCGGCATTCACCAAAAACACACAACAAACCTGTTTTTCCCTTACTTGAAATCATCTTATTTTAAATATAAGCAAAAAGACAGCTCGACTTAGTATATTTTTACGGTTTTTGTTTGATATACCACCGTTGCTGCCTTAAATGATTTAATTGCTATTTTATGTTAATTGAGAAAAAAAATATCGTAGAAATTGATACCAACTTATTAAACATGAAAATTGTTTGTTTGGTGCAAATGATCGTTTTCATTTTTATGTAAAAACTTATTACAACCTTCTTATTGGATTATAGTAAAGATCTTTCCTTTATTCCCAGTGCTGCTATTATGTTCGAAAAACGTAAATGATACATTATTATAAGAAAAATTAATTAACCTTCCTAACTTAGAAAATTGAAACTAGATCAGTGCCACCAGGATCAAGAAGTAGAACTAACACAGGTATTTTTGTTTATAACAAGGATCAGCTTACAGGAATTTTTATCAAGAAGTTACGAGAACAATTTGTACCTATCTTAGGGCTATTATTTTTTGTTGTTGTTTTTAACAACTGCTACTTTTACACCTTAAAACATTTTATTGCAATTTGCCTGTGTATAATATAATGAATGTTAATTTGAAATTCACACTATCAATTTTATGGTAACAAAGGGTTATCACAATGTTAGGTTATGATGTCATTCATTCCAGGTAGGTATCAGGTAAGATATGATATGGCTTGAGTTCTGCAACGGCACATTTAGCATATACTATACTTAGAAATGGTTAGTTTGATTTAAATGTAGTATTAGTAATGCAAGGAATATTTAGTAAAAACTAGCAGTCATAGGTAGTGATATACAGTGAACTCGTAAAAAGTTTTCCGACCTACTAACTTTTGAACGACTTGATATTTCTTCATAAAAGTTTGCGTGCTTTAATGGGAAGCTAAATACTACTTTTTAGTCCATATTTAGATTTCATAACTTTCAAACTGGCGGCTAGGCGCCATCTTGAATAATTTTTTTAAAGGAGAATGGGGTCGAGTGACGGCTCATTTGAAAGGTATTTTAATTCTGCGTCTGATCTTCGAGTTTCATAAAAAAATGTTCATCCAGAAAAAAATGACAGATGATTGAAAATAACAAGTTTATGGAAAAAAGAAGGCAATCGGAAAATTTTGCGATTTGCGATATGTTATTGGCCTCGTCGAGGACAACAACTTTTTCTTATGGCACTTTCCCGTAGTTCGTACCGTTCGGCCGCCAGGGGCGTCCAAAGTCGAAACACGAATCGATGTGCAGCACGTGTCCACGTCATCGCAGCGGGTCGGTCACCATCTCAATCTGTTCGCATAACTAACATCCCCGAAGGAGACGCTGGGGACGCCGGCTAAGTTTTTATGTCGATTTTTACGTTTCTTTTTCTCGACTTTTTGGCGTCCCCCGTGACCCCTTCGGGGATGGAAATGAAATGAAACTATTTACTATATGATTCAACAATACTTTCATGTAAATCTTTCTGAGTTTTTACAGAAGTTTCGTAGACGTCGTTTTTGACTTTACCCCACAACAAGATATCTAACGGAGTCAAGTCCGGACTACGTGGAGGTCAAGGATGTGCAATTCAGTATTAATCTGTTATGGAAAGTTTCATCTTGGTAGTTTTTTACAATTCCATGGAAGTGAGTAGGTGCTCCGTCATTTTTAAATCACATACGCTATCTAACATAAATGGGGAATGTCTTCTAAAAGTTGAGGCAAATCAGTTTCGAACAAATGTAAATACATTTCCGCATTTAAACTGTCGCCAAAGAATTGGCAACAACGATAAAGTTGTCAACGATACCACACCACACATTTACAATACATATTCTTTGAAAGTGTGCTTGCAGATTCCAATGTGGTTTATCTTGTGAATAAAAATGGCAATTGTGATTATTTACACACCCATTGTGACTAAACGTCGCTTCGTCGAAAAACAATATTTTTTTAACAGTGGATCACTAGTAACTTTGTTTCTTAAAAATATGTCAGGAATTCACTCGACATGGGTTATCATCTTCAGTAAGTTGTGGCACTAATGTGACGTGGCAAGGATGAAACCGGTTTGCTTTTATATATATATACGCGAATTTGTACAGCTTTATTGCCGCATTTCGCTTCTTATTCGCCAATATTTCCTATCTTGCCAGTCGTTTTCATCCAAGTCTCTTTCTCTCATAATTTCTTCTATTTGTTCTTTCCATTTGACTCTTGGTCTTCTTCTTTTTCGTCTTGTTGCTGGGGTCCATTCATATATCCGTTGGGGCCATCTTTGTTCTTGCATCCTTCTTACATGTCCATACCAGAGCAATTTTTTGGTGTTTACGCTGTCTACTGGTGTGTGTTGTACCTCGATTCTTCGTCTAATCTCTTCATTCCATATTCTTTCTAATCTTGAAACTTGGCAGCTCCTTCTCAAAAAGTCCATTTCCAGGGCATTTAGTCTGTTTTCCATTGTTTTGTCTAACACCTACGTCTCTGCCCCATAGGTCGTGACACTTTCTGTTATGGCTCGGAAGATGTGCTTCTTGGTTTCTTTATGTATTTTGTTGCTCCACAGTGTTGCATTTAGCATCTGTATCGTCCTTTTCCCTAGTCCTATTTTATTTTTTATTTCTTTGTTTCTAATTCCTTCCTTCGTTATCACAACTCCAAGATATTTATATTCCGAGCAGCTCTTGACTATTCCTATCTGGGTATTCAAATTTCTCTCTTCTGCCCCCACTGCCAAATATTTAGTTTTTTCCAGATTAATCTCCAACCCCCACTCGGCATACTCTTCTATTAATTTTCGGAGCATATATTCTGCGTCGTCGTGGTCTCCAGCTATAACCACCTGATCGTCTGCAAATAGGAGAGTGCATAGGATATTATTTTGAATAGGTATCCCCATACCCTGACATTTTCTTTTCCACTTATTTAATGCTGTTTGCAAATATATTTTAAATAGTGTGGGAGATATTGAACATCCCTGTCTCAGTCCTTTTGTGCATTTAAATTTTTGCGTTATACTGTTTTTCACTTTTACTCTACTGACTGCATCTCTATACAATTGCTTAATTGTGTTTATATAGATTCTACTAATACGGCTGTTCTCTAGCACCTCCCAGAGTTTCTTTATAGGGACACTATCGTAAGCCTTCTTTATATCTATGAACACCAGGTGTACTTCTTTGTTATAAGCTATAGATTTTTCTGCTAGTTGCGCCAAGGTAAAGATGTTATCCATGCAGGACCTTCCCACCCTAAAACCACTTTGCTCTTCATCTTCTTCTATTTCTCTTTCCAGCCTCGTTTTAATTAATCTCCCATACAGTCGCTCAATTGAACAGGTCACGCTTATCCCCCTGTAGTTGCCGCAGTCAGATTTTTTTCCTTTCTTATATACTGAAGCTATATCAGCAATTTTCCATTCCTTTGGAATGTCGTCTCCACCTATGCACTTATTAAATATTTTTTGTAACATTTCCAAAGCAACATCTGGAGCGTACTTAACCAATTCTATTGGGCAGCCTCCTGGGCCAGGCGATCTTCTATTTTTCATACTCGTTAGTGCTTTCCTAATTTCTTCCATACTAATCTCTTCGTATTCTTCATTATCTACCTCTAGAATATTGTAGTCTATTTCTTTATATTCTTCTCGATTTTCGCGTAGCAGGTTTTTATAGTATTCTCTCCATCTGTCTAAACTTATTGGTTGTATCCTTTGTGTTTCGTTTGTTCTTTGGTTCTTTAGTATTCTCCAAACTTCATTCGATCTTGTACTTCCCAATAATCTTTCAATTTCTGCACATTTGTTTTCCCATTCCATGTTTTTTAATTTTGTCACTTCTTTCTTCACTTCCCTGTTGCATCTCATGTATTCTTTCCGATCTTCTGCATCTTGCGTTACTAGCCATTTTTCATACGCTCCCTTCTTTCCTTTTACTAAGTTCTCAATATTGAGATTCCACCATTGATTCACTTTCCTTGGTGTTCTTTCATCCATCTCTCCTAAGGCTTCTCTTGCTGCTCGAAACAAATATGTTTTTAAATTTTTATATAGAGTATCTGCATTACCTTCTTCCTCTATTCGTATATAACTTTTTTGCTTTTAAAATGTTAAATACTGAACTTTGATTAAAGCCTACAGTTCTTGCAACTGCTGGTTGTCTTATATGGGGATTACCAGTTACTTGTTCGATGGCTGCCGCTTCAGTTTATACAGTTGTAACATGTCGTTGTCTCACCCTTGGAAAACTGTCCATATTGCCGTAAATTTCTTTTCTAACCCCTAAAGGCATTACGGGATGGAAGGGCTCTATCCGGGTATCTTTGTGCATGTCGTCGTACTTCTAAGTCCGCCTCCCCTCTGCATTCTACTAGAATCAACATCATATCCGTTTTCTCGCCATTAGAATACATTGAAATTGATTGTTATTACCATAAGAAGCTATACTAATCAACAACTTTGTACAGAAGTTTGTTAAGTTTTGAGGAAACAGTAGTTTACCTGTACAAAGGACAGTTAATGTAAAAAAATGAATGAATGAATTTCAAGCATAAGTGAGAGGTGTAGCCTACCTACTTGTTACAAGATAAAATAATCACATATATACATGATATATACATAATATACTTATGTGTTCTGTATAGTGTCTTGTGAGTCGAACGGTTAATCATAAAATATGTTTTATTTGAATGTCGTTCGAGTCGTTGAAAGTTGCAACGCAAATAGTAATTTCCAAAAAAATTTATATCAACAAATTTTTTAGTAATACTTTGTTTAGTATAGTACTCATCAAACCAAACAGAAAGGTCGTAAACCACATATTTTGTATCTGCAAAGCAACTGGTTCAGCGATGCAGGCGATTTTATATTTTAATTAATAAACTGCATTATTGTGCAAAAACCAATAGTAAAAGCACTAACAGGTACTAAATATAACATTTGGCTAAATACGAAGGTCTAATTAGTTAAAATCAGCGGCTTTGGATGGTCCTGCTATTAGACCCCTCGTTCTATCCATTTGTCGTTATAGGTTATAGGTATTCTTTGACATTGAGTGAAAAATGTGGAGGAGCCCCATCGTGTACAAACCTCAGATTAACCCTATCATTCAGTGCCACGTCTTCCAGTAGTGGGGGAGGGGTTAAGTGTTATTTATGAAGTTAAGAAACAGTTCACAAGATTTAGTAAGCCCTACCAGACGGTCTTCCAAAACACCCAGTCACATACTTAACGCCAGTCGATGCTAATGTCTTCACTGGACAACAGCGTGAGGATTGTCGTCTTCTCGAACATGATTATTATGCAGATTAATGATATTGTTTATTGTAAAAGTATCTTTTTCGGTAAATAAAATATTGGCAGCAAAGTTTGGATTTTCTACAACTTTGTATGAATTTAACAACATCGTTCTTGTAGTATAATTAGAAGTAGTGAGGACTTATACCAGCCGGATATGGTACGGGATACAATTCTGTTTAGTAATAAAATAATAATATCTTAAGTTTTGGTTTTCATGCCAAATGAAAAACCTACTATTGCAGTTTATTGATTGATTTACAAAATCGCCTGTATCTCTGAACCCGTTAGTTTATTTTATTTATTCGACCTTCTCTTTTAAACAATCTGTATATTTTAGAAGGACTTTAGTTAAATTGAAAGATTGTATTTGCCAAACGTTTCTGTGCTTGTCCGTTTGGACATGTGCGTGGGCGTGAGTGAAAGTAAAACTTTTAAGCACCGCGTAACCGACTAAGAAAATTTATAATGCAACTAAATTGAATTTTGACAAGACATTTGGAAAATATCCAGAAATGAAGTAATTTCGGCTTTTGTGGCTGCTTTTTGAATTAGATTGGGTTGTAATCGAAATACTGGAAATGTTCTATTGTATAATAAGTAGTAATGCAAATGTGTGATTTGCATTTGTAGCTTTATCATGATAGCAGAATCTCACGCATACTTTTAATATATACGTAAATATTACCAGTTTCAAAATTACATACGTATGACTATTCTATAATAATCCAATAATCTGGATAACACTGTGTTCGAATTTTTTACATCCCTACAAATTTTTCGTGACAACTTCTATGACTTTTCTTGAACTTGAAAGAGCCAATGCACTAGAAATTATTTGTGTTTTAAGTAAGCCCCACTATTCTTAGCTGTTGAATAAAACATTCCATTTTCTATTTATTTAATCCCAAGTGAAAATCTAGTAATCAATTTTGACGTTCGACCAATCTCCGAGTAAGTTCGAACTAACTGCAAAATTGAATATAAAATAGTTTAACATGGTTTTCAATATCGAATTAATTTCTCCTGTCTAATTATAGATATCTAACCTGCTCTTAATTTGTGTATAACTCAATTTCATTATACAGTACGACAACAAATTGCTCGTAACGAGGTAAACCTGATAATAAATATCGGCATATGTAATATACATATCCTTGATTAGAGATTGTTTGACAAAAAGACTTGTACGATGCATAATACTTAACACCTTTTCTTTTTTTAATGCTAATGAAGGTTGTTAGTGATAATTTATTATAAGTTTCTCTAATATATCTTGTATTTCTAGAAATTAGTCGTAGACAGCATGCTAAATTTGGTATCGACTTTTCAGTCAATTCTTGTTTTAGAAACATAATGACGAAGAGGTATTTAAATGAACTCTGCTGGACGGAATGATTTCCTTAGCCTATCATTCAAAACACCTGGTAAATTTGAATGTAGGTATGTTTAAAATACATTTTTTTAAGTATTTCAGGTTACAGTATATTCCAATTCTTTTGTAAATTCTGAAGAACAAAGAGCTGAAGAACGAAAGGAAATTGGATTAAGCTCAATCTGTTAAACGCGGAAGAGAAGGCGAGCTTCACGATGACATACGGGTCGCATTGCTCATCCCAAGAATGTTTTAATTTTAAGTTTACATTAGATTTGTTAACCGCATAACTTAATAAGAGTCAATTTATGTTGCTACGGTAAATGTGTTATTAAACAAAATTGTTACTAGATAGAATCTATGCACTTTTACGGTAAATAGCAATATTTAACTATCAGCATTATTATTTAAGGAAGTTTAAGGAAAAGTGAAAAAATGTAAAGGTTTCAGGGTAGTTAAATTAATGTTATTAATGAATTGCACACTTCTCTATAAATTGACTATACAACAGAAAAAAATATGTCTGTATACGATTTTCAAAAATATATTATTAACTTTGGTTTTTCTGTTGCTGAACAAAGATGTAGATCAGTTATTAACCATTTAGATAAATAAGTACATGTAAACGTAATCATATTAAATAGCCTAACGTCCCTGTTTGTTAGGCAACCCATTTCTCAAACAACCTTCCTCCTGATGCGATCATTAAACATGCTGTTTGAATATAATCAATAAATTAATACTGCTACTTGTTTATATTACTTTTTCGGTGTTATTTTTCTATATATGCGTAAACATTTTCAAGAACACTCATAATAAATACACATTTTTTAATTTATGTCGTATTAGATGTGTTGTTTATAACGTTGCAGCAATTAACCTTTAGATAATCGTACTGTAGCGACAATAGAATTGTTTGCGGACATTAATCAGCATATCATCACCATTGTGTAATTACCAGTAATTAAAAACAGCTTGGTTGAAATTTAACTTAATTACACTTGAATGTTAGATTTTTTAATTTGATGTTTCGAATCTGGATACTTTCATATGAGCCTCTTCGATTGTTGCTTAACAACAAATAGTTGTATTTTATTTACGGATGGTTCTTAATGTTTAAATGTTTTATAATCGTAAATCCACTCATTATTTCGGTAGGTATAAAATAGAAACATGTTGGTCGAATCAAAAAATATTAAATAAAAATCAAAAATACTTTTCATGCATTTGTTATACATATATCAAAAATTGATTAACTAATCGTTAATATAAAATGCATACCAGTTTCCCTATTTTGTATTGAGACCTACATTTTACTTAATTTTATTTTTATGTACAGGGATACCCAAAAGTCTTAAAACGCTGCTGTTCTTTCGAAACGATTTAGAATATTGATTTCAAATCATAGGAATTCGATGATACACAGTATTAGAATGCATATAAATAGGCAGCCAAAATTTTCGCTAGTCGCATGGACTTTCAGAATGACCCCTATCTTGAATTTTGTTTAATTTGTTATCACTATTACTATGTAGTACTTTTCTATATATTTTATAGATAATAAATACATATAATAAATTTGAAAGAGAACATGAACAATGAAATAATTCAGTAATTTTTGCCTTTTTAAATATGATTTTCATTCATCTCTTCATTGACAGCCTTTTCGTCCCACTGCTGGGCATCGATTTCTTCTCTGCCACGTGTTTCTCCTCAGCACTAAGGTAGAAACACGGGGAACCTACAGTTTAACGTCGAATACGAATGACAGAAATTCCGGAAAAGATGTTTAGCATTACGACCCAAAACTGCAAAACGGATTAGGAAATTGTGTATGGTGGGTTGTAGACAAGATTGTTATAAATCTGCATAGTAATGCTTAGGATTCGAACCCAAGCCAGAATCGACGTTTTACTCTGAAAGTGAGCGCTCTACCAACTGAGCTACCACCACCACACAATATGATCTTACTTTCAGAAAATTTAAATGCCTGTGACTTTTTTTTTATATAAGTGAAAAGTATATAGATTACATATGGTTGTACTGTGTGAATTTTTATGACTTAAGTTAATAGTGATTGTATTAGTTTTATAGGTGCACAACATTTCTAAAAGCCAAAAGAACAAAAAACGTAACACCAATAGTTCTTAACGTTACTTTTACATAACTACAGATACAAGACATTATAGACGAATTAAGCCAAAATTCTTCTAGTACTTTAAACATCATATTGGGTTAGGAATTATACCTAATTATGTTTAAAGTTATACTATAATAATGTTAATTTGTGGCTTGGTTAATGCTGGAATATTCACATGGTAGGTGGTAGCCGTTTAACTATTAGTAAAATAAAATATGAAGAAGTAGATCAAATTAATGTTTCTAATATTTATAGTGGTGGTCGTGGGTTACAGGTACGCGCGTTAGACTTCTACGCTGAAGGTCTGGGGTTCAATTCCCAGCACGGGAACATTGGATTTTTAACGGCCGCTCTCCCTCGCAAGGTAATGACAAACCAGCGAGGTATTTGGCCCAGTAAATCTTCTGTAGAATAGAAGTACAGTCGATTCCCGTTAAATGGGCCGTCGGCTAATCGGGACAGCCACTTATTTGGGCCAAATCTTAAAGAACAGAAACCAAATAAAGGAAATAACAGCAATTTACATCGCTTATTTGGTACACCAATCCGTTTGATTGGGACAGTGAATTTACTATCAAAATATGTTTTACAATGGAAAAACTTAAAAAATCATAAGAACAAAAAATTGTAAACAGTTTCATATGTATTCTTTACGAAATGTAGTGCATAACAGCACCTAACGTGTTTTTTTTAAAGTTTGTTCATCAACATCACATATTTTCTGTCGGCGCAGGGGATTCATACGCTGACTGCCGGCCATTCACACGTAGACATTGTTAGTCGTGGTGGAGCATGATGGAGTTACCGTATATTCAGTAACAGCTACATCAAGCTACGACGCTGCGCATATGCGACGTGTGGTACTATGGTAGAACCGCTTTTTAAAATTCTATTTAGAAATTTATAATCCTTCTCAAGATGCCAAGAAATGACGACACTGTCAAGTACAATTGCTTTACTGAATAAAATTGAAAGCCAATCAGTTAGCACAAGGCATCGTCAACTCGCTGCATATTATTTTTCTGTTATTTCTATTTTTGTTCAATAATTTACTAAGGCCTAAGAAAAGCATTCATTCTTTAATTTTGCGTGGAACTTCGTATATTTGTGACGCTTAATTGGGCCAAAATGTTTTAGTCCCAATGCGTCCCGATTAAGCGGAGCTACATTTTCCGTGGTCCGAAGCCCACATTAAGCTGTAGGTGCTCTTTGTTTTTGGTACTGTAAAGCGAGAGAAGATCGCTAAATCTCGCATGTGAGAAAGCACTCAAAGAACGAGAGCATATTTATAATATTTTCTTCATAAAATATCCTGCAAGTTTAAGGTAGTTTTTTATGAATTCAACAAGAGTTTTTGAAAAATATATGTTTTAATTTGAAATTCAAGATTGTTGCCGTGCTCAAAGTTTAAGACCAACAACTATACTAGTTATCTACTAATATGAGTAATGATAACGATCTTTAAAAAACTGAGGTCAAGCAGTTCGTGTCTTTTTTTTCTTTGCATCGCGAGTTGTTTTCTTAGTTCGCAGCATGAAGAATTTTTGTTTTAAGGTGAGAACCATCGTGTCGCGCAAATGGAACCCGAGAAAGTACTGGTTGGTTAGTTCTTCAAAGAACCATTTTTTTTAAATTCCAATAAATCATTCATGTGTCAATGATGGTTGACAGTTAATCCAGCTCCGACATATATTAACGGGATTAAATCAAAGATCAGTTGATATGACCACATATTTTTGAAACGCTCATTATCCAAATGAAAAATATTGTTCGAAACCGTTGGAAGCCACAGAAGCATTTCTAGGCATCTGGTAACTTTACATACAAGGAGGATTCCGGATCATTCCAAGCTATCCCTCTTAATGAATTGCAGGTCTTCAATTTGATTTACTTCTGATGATCCACATCAAAGATTTTATTATTATTATGAAGCTTTCACATGCCTTATAGGCCCATCGCTTTTGGTGTGAGACAAGGCTAAGTTAGTTTGTGCTATGCACAACAGGGCCCGACTCTGCGGGTTACCGTGTTGGTGCGTAATCATGCTTAACCGGCTGGACACATCAAAGATATACTCTTTTATTTAATTACAGCCATTAAATTGTCGACGCTGGAAGACGTAGAAATTAAAGAACGATTTCAAAATATCTACGGAACGAAAACAATGTCTTACGCGAAGGTTAAATCTTGGGCAGCAGAGATCCGTTGTAAAAGAAAATAGAGGTATCTCTCAGTTTGCGACGGTTCGATTTACGCCGATCACAATAACGACGCGTGATTGCAGTAAGGATTCCGTTGTGCCGTGTCTGCGGTTGCGGGCACTTTGCACTGCTGCAACCTACGTGCAATCAAGTTAGGTTTTGTTGAGAAAGGGATAAAGGAAAGACCATGTCTAATAAGAGAAGTGAAATAAAATTAGCTGAACATATTGCTTAAACAGCACGTAGATTAGTCACGACTGAAAAGAAGTTAGTTATTATTCAATGAATGATAGATGGACAAACACGTCCTACTGTTTGCAGAAGTGTAAACTTGTGAGTACCATTATTAAAAAGTCAAATAAAATAAAACAATCTACCCAACAATCTACGGCAGTAAATGCAATACAAGTAAGCTATAGCATTGTGGAACCTAACTCAATGACTTCCGTTTTACGCCGATTCGGTGTACGTAGATCATTCAGGAACGGAACTCCGACGTAACCGGAGAGCTACCTGTATATAAAAGATGAGCCCATGGCAGGAAGAAGAACAAAAGCGCGTACAGATGAAAACGTGGCTCGTGTTGAGAAAATTATTCTTTCTGATTTCCGAGTTAAAGTGCTAGAAATAACTGCAGAAAATTAATGCTTCTTCTGGAACAGTTGAACGAATACTGCAATGACCTTCATTCGCTAAAAGTCTCAAAGATGGATGTCGTGAAACAAGTGAAAAGTTCTACGAATAATCTGGCCCTAGTGAACAGCAAGAATAAGAATTTTTGTAGGACTGATTAAATGCAAATTCATTCGAAAACCAAACAACAATCCATCTAATGAAAATATAAATAGTCTCCCCCTCCAAAGAAAGTTAGTCCACAACCATTTGCAGAACAAATATCATCGTTAGTGTTTTGTAACGAATTCTTGTCATCGATTATTTTACGTCAAAAACCATTATCACTGATAACTATTACGTCAAGTTGATATGGAAATAACATGAAAACGGAAAATGAAAAGTTATTGCTGTTACTGCTTCATGGCAACGCCTCTATTCATAGAATTGCAACGTTGCTTCTGCTCTCCTTATAGCCCTGGCCTAGCATCTAGTGGTGTATAATTAATCAAAAATTAAAAATTAAGCAATTGATTTGTGAATATTTCTGAAGTGGTAGCAGTCAGTACACATTCAGTATCTTCCGTCTCACCAAAATATTATTAGAAGTGTATAACTATTAATGGAGATTACAAATAAAAATAATTCGTTACTCAGCTGTATCTTTGGATTTGGAACTTCCCTAGTATTTATAAGAGGGTAACATTTCTGAACGCTTTAGAAGCAAGCGAAGTTTAAATTGAACTATATTTAGCATTTATAAATGCACATTTAAACCGCATTTTTGAGTGCTAAAGTTTCAAATTCGGGGTTTGCGTGTGAAGTTTACACAATATGTAAATTTGATAAATTTTCGGGTCTAGGGATAATAAGTACCGACATTGACGTTTCTTGACTTACTGTCTGGTTGTAAAACAACAACCTCTTAAAATTTACCTGAAAACAGCTCTCATGACAATACTGCAATTAAATTGATTGTTCTGAGAAATGCAGAGGTTGATACTCTACAAAAAGCTTACAAGCATTACACAATGAAGTTTATGTTTTAATAAAGTCAGGAAGGTATAATAAATGCGAGATACTAGGCTCCTGTATTAAATTTATTTTTTTGAAAGCCAAATATAATAACTAGAAAACAGATTTATAGCTATTACGCTGTGCCTAATAACTACCAGCAGCACAGAAATAAATACCAATCATTACGAAAGCAATAACTTAATACAAAGGTTATTTATATGCTTGCTTGCAATTTGGAAGCTCACTTTAATTTTTCATGCTTTTATTGTGATTTTTTAATACTATATTTGTTATAGTGGTGATCAGCGTTGTAAAACTAGTTATCTTTGATAATTGAAATTCGTTTTTTTCTGATTTCCTATTTGTTTTGTATGCAGTGGGAAGAAAAAGTCTGTGTCACCAAAGCAATTGGCAATTTCTTGGCTTTTCCACATTATTCTGAAAAATGGGTATGTTGTTATTACTAGCCATTAGTTTATTTGCTTACTGTGATATTTAAAATCGATAGACAAATTCAAATAGGTATCGTTGCGCAAATCCCTTAATCCAGCGTTTCCCAATCTTTTATGTTTTGCGGCTCCCTTTTTAAATAATTTATGATACACGCTCCCCTTTCTAGCAAGACGGAATCGCGAACTTTCCCAAGCGCTGTGGAATGGTCCAGAAATTTTGAGAGTGTGGACAGAAGTTTTAAAACCATAATTCATGTTCATTTAGGTTAGTTTAATAGTAAGCGTAGCAGCAAGTAAAGGCGTAATATTTTGTCCATGTTCTGTTGCACCTAAATGATTTAAGGAATGTAAAATATTTTTCAGGAATGGAAAAAGATTTAATCGGGTCTAAATCTTATTTTGAGCGTGTAAGTACATGCTTGGAAAACCATGTCCTAGATCTCGCTCTTTCAAATCATCATTCTCATCATCATCAAGTGCCTTGCGTCTGCAGATAAACAAGGTACCAATACCCCCAAAGCAAAAACTAGGACGTATTGTGGCGGGTATTTGCATTTTAGTTTTATAAATACAGTCATTAACGGCGAAGAGCGACCACAATGTGTAATATGTTGAAATATTTTGGCTGCTGACTGTATGAAACCAAGTAAACGAAAGAGGCATTTGCAAACAAAGCATCAAGATCATGAAAATAAATCTCGCGATTTCTTTGTGAATAAATTGGGAAAGAGTTTAGTGTAATCAGAAATTAACCTTTAATACAGTTTTGACGTTGCCTCAAAAAGTTCTACTTACATCTTATAAAGTTGCACATAACATAGCCAAGTGCAAGAACCCTCAAACTATTGCGGAAATCTTATTCTTCCTGCATATGCTAAAGAGATTCAGAAAATACCAGTGTCAAATAATACTACTAGTGGGCGCATTAATGATATGCCAGAGGATCTGCAGGAGCAGCTTGTTTCGAAACTTACAAACAAATTATTTGCTATTCAGTTAGACGAGGCAACGGATATTATCAAAGATGTACATTTGATTGCCTACGTTCGTTACTGCGATAATGCATCTATAAGCGAGGACCTACTTTTATGTAAAGAAATTTAGAAAAGAACTACAGGCATCTATTTCAAATGACTGATAATTATATAATAAACTTCAATGTGTGATGATAGGGGCGCTGACCATTCGGCATTAATGTCTTATTGCGAATCTCGGTGGTTATCAAGTGGAAAAGTTATAAAACGGGTTTTCGAGCTAAGGCAGGAAAGATATGCGTTTTTGAAAGAAGAAAATGGCAAAGATGCAGCAAAATTTGTTGACGAAGTGTTCATAATTAAACTGGTTTATTTGATTGACATTTTTGAAAAATTAAATATATTATATATACTCAGTTGTGAGGAAATACTACTCATATATTACAATTATCAGATAAAATTTGGTCAAACAAGATAAACAGTAAAGACACGGAAATGTATAGTAATTTAAAAACATTTATTAATGACACCAACCAGGCCAGACGACTATATATGTCATTTTTAGATGCATAGAACATCTTTTAAAAACGTGATCTAAAACTTTTAAACGTTGCTTCTTTGCAACTGATAGTTTTCTGACCAAGTACGAGTGGATAACAAACCCGTTCGAAGTTGCAGTTACAGACTTATCGTTGGAAGAAGAGGGGCACTTTATTGATTTAATATCAAGTACAGAAAAGAAAAGACAATTTTCGTCGACAACCGTTGTCGAGTTTCAGATTAACTCGCAAGGTGAATTTCCAGCGTTATTCAAGAGAGCTACGCAGATTATATTGCCATTTCCTACATGTTATTATTATGAAGTGATTTCTCTTGAATAGCTTGCATACAATCGAAATATAGAATTCGGCTCAACATCTAACGTGAAATAAGAGTAGCAGTTATTCATTTTGAACCAAACTTGGGCAAGTTATGTAGTTCAAAACAGGCGTATTTAAGTCACTAGTTTGTTTAAATAAACTTTAGTAAGCTTTACGTAGTTTTACATGGTACTCGTATACATTGTATCGCAGTCTTTTGTAAAAAGAAATAATATGCTGAACATTAAGCATTAAGTTAAGATGTTTTGTATTAGTTTGCTATACAAATTTCCATTCTACTATTTTTCTGACTCCCCTGGAGGACTTTGCCCCCCCCCCAGGGGCGTGCCCCTCAGTTAGGAAAATACCCCTTATTTGGTTACCTATTATTATAAAAAATAATAAGTTGATTAGAAATTATTTAATGACCATTTAAAACGCATTTGTATGATTAATACCTTTAGTATTCTAACTATATCTACCTACAATTGAATGTAGGACATTTAGTTTGGATTTATTTAGCACTTACAATTGAATTCAATGACAGAACCACGGTAAAGTGACGAATGGCTAGCTCATCAATCACTAAAGCATCCCCACAATGCATCGAAATGTTTTGATTTATTTATACATTGCGAGGTAATTGTCATACTGGGTATTTTTATTGCTAATTTTAAGGGTTCGGTGTTTCTTAATGATTATTTATGTATAGTTTTAAACATTTACAGAACTTTCTAGAAGTAACCCATCAATGGCAATTGTGAAATTATAGTTATTGTATGTAATTAATTTCTCTTATTATCAAACATTCGTTGTATTGTATTATGGTCCATTCTCATTATATACTGTGACCAACACTACTGAAAGGTTACAGATATATAGTTGAAGGAAGAAGATCTGTGGAGAAATCAAGGAATAGGTAGTCAGATCAACAAAGAATATGCCGGAACATGCCAAATGGCGTAAACTATGTAAGAAGAAGAAGATAACATTCGTGCTAAATGTAAATCAAAATGGGAATAATTAACGTACAGCGTTCGTTGAATTCAATTCAAAATTTCTAGCAAAACAGAATCTTTGCTATTGCTTGGTAGCGGTTGACTGTAAAGATCACAACTGAAGCCATACAGTTATTTAATAGTTATAAAAGTTACTACAGTTATTCTTACTGTAGAACACAAGATGTTTACATCTTGGCGCATAACATGCGCTAGAATTAATTCGTTTCCTACAACTTCATTCATGTTTAATAAACATAGCTGTATAGCCTGCTTTAAGCGGTTCTAGGTATTGTTACATTGGAATTTACGTTTCATATCAAAAATCAATAACAATATTCAATCTGAATAAAGTAATCCGTTAAATAACAATTGGTTACGAATCCTGGTAAAACGGTATTTAGAAAGCAGAGCAATTCGCGCTGGTCAGTATAGGATGGTTGGATCAATATTGAAATAAATGCAATCGGCCATGCCTCGGAGGTCACTTAAAGCCGTCGGTCCCAGTTTTCATACGATTATCTTTTACAATCGTAAACGATGTGGTGAAACTTCTCTACTCTGTAACACGGGTTAAATTAGCTTTCTGCTCGGCATATGTGCAAAGAGGGCTCACAGAGCCAGCTACCTGTAGATAATTAATAGGCCATTGGCCTATACACAGAAGAAGAAAAAGAAGAAATAAAACGATGGGCAGATACAATAAAAAAAATGAAAATTACGCACGCTTATCGGCACTACTAAGATATTATAAGGAAACAGCGAACGAAAAAGTAGAGTTTTTAGGTGTTTGCACATAAAAGTTAGGTTAGAAATTACGCGGATTCGAAAACGTGTTGTTTTTTCGGTTGTGTAGGTTTCTCTTTCTCTTTTACATTTATTGTTTAAAAGGACATTGCTATCCTACAGTTTCTTATAATAAAATATGCTTCCAATACATAATAAATTGAAATTATAAATCATTACAAACTGGCTTTATTAATGTTTATGCAGGTAACATCAAATTGTCGGTTGGCGAACCTGCTTGGTTTTCAGTTTCATCACCTTTTCTTACTCTGTCTGACATTCATTAAACAGTAAATAGCACAGAGTAAAAACCTAGAAAACCGAAAAACAGAACGCATTGTCAAATAATGCGCGTGGTATTTTTACCTAACCTTAGAATTGTTTTAAATCTCCGTTACTTTCTACAAAAGCTTATGAATTCTTGTTCATCATTTGTTGTTTTATGATAAAATGTTTTTATTGTGCGGAAAACCGTATAGTATCCATATCTGCATAGATATGTATCAAACACTTCAATGTAGTGATAGTTAGATCCTCTTAAAGCTGCTTGAGCAACTGTATTTATTAAACATCTTGACCTCCTGAGGGAACTTGTGAAAGCCTATAGTAATTAGTAATCCCTGTTGATGTTAAGCTGTGCGTTCAGAAATAAATATTTTGCATTTTAGTCTAATCAATAACTGTATCAAGCGAAGTATACTTCGACGACTATAAATAAATTGTAAATGCTACGTTTTGTTTAATACAGCCACACTTCATAAAATATTTGTTGAATATACTGTATTCATCACAATTATACCACTATTTCTCAAAATATCCATTACAATAAATATGTTAACCTTTTGATATTTAGTGATACTGTTCAACTAATTGTCATACAGAGTTTTTTGAAGAACTTTCACTTCAAGTTCATTTGTTAAAGAAATTCAAGTCGCAATCATTAATTTGTTTAACAGCATCAAT
>JABXWE010013731.1:0-16919 GCA_014611495.1 Limonius californicus
AAAAAAAAAAAAGACCTGAGTTTTTTTTGAAGTTTTTGCGGCGATGTAATACTTCTATAATAAAAAGAAAGATGACTATTATCAAACAATGAAAAAATAATTACAAATTTATATTTGCGAAAATTATAACTTAAATAAGTTAAACAGATAACGTATGTTTTTTAAATAATCTTATCGGCAGAAATGTTTTATTTCACTTTAGATACCTTTCTAAATATCATAAGTAATATAAAATAATATATAAACAATGTCAGGTATTGGAAAGTCCAAGTGAACTGTTTTGGTCATTTTCATCATATTTTAATTTTTATAATTTTATCAGAACATATTTTACATATTACGGTTGCAGTTGAACATGCATATTAAGGAAAATAGGAAACATATTATGAAGCAATGTAATAGATCAACTAAAATGTGGGTACACTGTAAGTAACAGTAATTTTATAGCAAACTTTGAAGTCTATTCCGGAAATTTATGTGGTGGCACTGGGGTAGGAAGTCAAGCACTCATACCACGAGTCTGTTTTCCAACTCTAGTTTGCAACGCAGAGGTTCTTTGGACTAGGGTTTTTGTCTTTTCTGTTGATATTTCCATATTATATTGTTTTCCAGTTATATTACATTTGTGTAATAACCTTTGGAAGTTATCGTCATTGGTAACTAGTAGCACCGCGTCATCTGCATATCACAATATACTTATATTTTTGTCTCCCATTTTATAACCTTCCATACTCCCTACTTCCATTATTATGTGGTCCATAATAAAGTTAAATAGAAATGGACTTAACTTAAAGAATCTCCTGTCTTACACCTTGTGCAACTTTTATATGTTCTGTCGATATGTTATTTGATTTTACAGTAGTTTGATTGTCGGTATTAATATCTTCGATGGTTTGTATTAATTTTTCTGGTACATTGTGTTTGTGTAGCAAGATAAGTACATCTTTCAGTCTGATTTTGTCATACGTCTTAGTCACGTCTACGAAGCACATGTACATTAGGCAATTAAATTCGATTGCCTTTTCTACAATTTGTCGTGTGATAAATATTGCATCGGTGGTGCGTCTGTTTTTCCTAAACCCTTGTTGCTCATCTAGAATTTCTATTGTACTTTGCAGTTTTTGATGAGTAATTTTAGTCAGAGTTTCAGCACGGCGTTGAGTAGACATATACCTCTATAATGTTGGGGTTGTTTTCGTCGCTCTTTTTGAATATAGGAATTGTTGTACTTAGCTTCCATTCTATTGGCACTTAACCTTGTTTTATCATATTTTCAAATAATACTTGTAATTAATTCGTTAGCTCTTCTCCTTCATACTTAATGAATTCATTATGTAGACCATCAGGACCGGGGGATTTCCTGTTTTTTATTTTACTCACATTTCTTCCAGTGCTATTTCTACTTTTGATAGGTCTTCGGTAATGATATTTCTCGTTGTGCATTTTCATATAAGGATGTGAAGTATTTTGACCATTCTTCTTCGGATATGTTCTTGACTTGAAAGCATTCAACTACGTCTTTCTTTTGATTTTCCTCCAAACCTTCCGTTGTGCTCCAAATACATCTGATGCCATGTTTTGTGTAAATTTTTCCCAGATCTTTCCTTGATTTTGTGTATGTCTAAGTTAACTGATTCTGATTCTTATATATATTTCCCGTTGTTCTGGTGTTCTATATTTCAAGTACGCTGCTCTTTTTTGAACAGCCAATGTTTTTACTGCGGGTGTAAACCATTGTGTTTTAGAGGTCGCGTTTAGATTGAACTTACGTTTACCTAGAGCTTCGTGCGCTGCGTTTAATAAGTTTGTTGTAACTTTTTCCCAGGTCTCGTCTATTGTATCTTGTTGTTCGATTGTATTGGTAAATATTTGTTGTTTCAACCGTGACTGATATAGATGATCCTCCATATTCTCAATATTGATTCTTTCGATTTACATCGGGTCTTTTTTTTTATTTTTGATATTTGTTGACCTTATTTTACATAGTATTAGTCCATGATCACTATCTGTGTTCGCAGAACTTAATGTTCGAACTTTTAATATGTTTGTTGATAGTAGTGGTAGTAGTGGTCTGCTAATTATATGTATAGTCAATGGTTGAGATATTTCTCCTTGTGTTACTCCACGTGATTTTATGTTGTGGCGCATGTGGAAATAACGTGTTGTTTATATGTAGCTCGTTCAGAGTACAGAACTCTATGAGTTGTTTAGATTCCTCGTTTAAGATGGGTTCGTTATACTGTTGTTTCGCTGCCGGGATTATTGTATTCCCTACTCGTACATTAAGGTCTCCTACGACGATGTTTCCACAATCTGTGTGCAGTTTATCATATGTATCTTGTAGTAGATTGTAAAAATCTATTTTTTCTTGTTTCAATTTACTTACATCTGGAGTATATATGGTGGTTATATTCATTTTGGTGTTTTCAAGGCTCAAAGATACTACTTTTATTCTTTCGTTCAAGTACTTTATATCGTCTATGATTTCTTGTGTATCAGCATTCCTACTTCTGCCCGAGCCCACTAAATATATATATATATATATATATATATATATATATATATAGAGCAACCATTAGATCTAAAATAGACTGTAGAGCCATAATATACTTTAAAACACCTAAACAGCGCACTAAAAGCAATTAATGTCAGGCAGGAGTCCGAATCGCCAGTGGATGTATTCGAAGTAGCCCAGTTAAGAGCATACTAATAGAAGCTGGCAAACCCCCGCTACAATGTATACGACAGAATGCAATGTTAGCCTATGCAGTTGAAATAGCCGCCTACTCCAATAGCTCTGCCTATCAATATATTAATAGAAAATTTTCCAAACAAAAGTTCTAAGCAGTTCTGCAGTTATATCCAATTTCTAAAATCCAAATATGATCTCCAACTTCCATCAGTGACAATCCATACTATCAGCAAAATCCCCCACGGAAAATGTCAACACCAAAAGTAATACCAGATATGTCCAAGTATCCCAAGCTTGATACACACCCGAATTTATAAAAGGCCAAACTCTATGAAACAGTCTACGCGATGTCAGAGCACAAACATATCTTTATTGACGCCTCAAAACTTCGAAAGACGGGAGCAGACTACGTCTATGAAGAGGAATGTCGCACACATAGACTACCAGACGAAACCAGCATCTTCACAGCTGAAGTATATAGCATCTTACAACGTCTCAGTCCAATGTCCAACAATTCTCATAATAAATTCAGAATTATGTCTGACTCCGTAAGTGTACTTACTGCCCTTTAAACCGCATCAAAACATCTGTTAATACTAAACATCTTAGAATATGTACACAATCAACATAATCAAAACAAAGATGTACGATTAACCTAGATTCCTTCCCATATCGGAATAAATGGCAATGAAAAAACTGATGCAGCAGCAAAATCAGCTGCAAGTGAAGGCAACAAATTGACATAAAATCCGTATCAGCAGGATATCAAAAACATCTTAAAGAAACGAATACTTGAAATATGGCAAACCGAATGGGAAAATACCAACAACAACAAACTCAGAATGCTGAAAGCGACAATAGAACCGTGGGTCTCTCCAAAAATATGCTGTCAGCAACTACTACTACTATTACTATTCGTAATACTCACCAGGCTGAGAATTGGTCATACCCGCCCAACTCACCGTCAATGTGTGATAACGGCAACGCCCTTCTTACCACCAAGCATGTAATCATCGACTGCCCTAATTATGAGCGAGAAAGATGAATAACCAAAATTACAACAAGCAACTTTTCGGATATATTAAACAATAACTTCCATAATACAGGAAAACTAATGTGCTACCTAAAACTCACTGGTCTATCCAACAAAATATGAATTTACTGGTCCCATTTATAAATAAATAAATACAATTATGAATTTTGTGCGGACCTTTAAAACCACGCTGTGTTGAGTAGTTATAAATAAATTACAATTAAAACTGGGGTACTGCATTGAGTAAGGTGCTTTGTCTCGGAGCTAATAACTACTTCGAACTTTCTGTAAATAAAAGCTTATTATAATTTTACGCAAACTAGCACTAATGACACATTATTATAACCAAGCAATTGGTGTACTAGGACCTGAGCTAACAATATTATCACCTGCCATTTCTGAGCATGTCCAAGTTTATTCCACCTCGGCTACGTGAAGTAAATAACTACCAATTATGAGCAATTTGAATTCTGAACACGAAACGTGTAAATTAATCAACGTTTAACCTCGCTATATGAAACCTGAGAATAATATGTAACCAATTAAAGGGGAGTAAGAACTGCATCAGTTTTGTTATTTACTAATGTATTTGCGTTTATTCAATATTGTTAACATCGTTAAACCAAAACAAGGACAGAACACAAGCTAACAAAGTTGTAACACACATTGTAGGTTCTCCTAAATTCTAACTGCAATTAACGTTATATTTATGTAGCAAACAGTTTTTCTTAATTTACATAAATGTGCTCTCGTACACATAAAAATTTGACAATGCTAATAGAATTTTACTACCTAATTTTTATTGTTTGTTAACTACCTACATGTTATTTTAATTACGTACACGGATTTGCAATTATACCCACTGAATGGTTCCGCTGAGCTTTCTCAGCCATGCTTAGCAGAATTTCATCATATTTATTAGGTAATAAATTAACTAATTATATGGTAATTAAGCAAATGCTTTAAAAACAGAAGCGCCCATTAAAACCAGATTCTAGAATAATTAGGTTATTATTTTCAAACAATGTTAAAATTATGTATATTAACTTTGAATTATTAAAATTGAATTTTGAACAATCTTTATATATCTTCTGAGTATTAAGCATTTTTGCACACACTATTTAGAGTTGAAAAACGCTGAATTAAATAAAATAACTAGTTATTTCTATACCACAAATTAAGTGTCAAAGAATGTTTTGTAACATTAAATGTATTACTAGTTACCTAATGGACTAATTTATTTGTTGAGCAGCAAACTAATTCAGTAGTTTTGACTTGTTAAGATTTGGAAAATGAGTTATGGTATGATTTTTCGAAGAAAGAAGTATATAGTTGAAATGTAATAAGACATTATTAGTTAATAAAAATTAATATTTACTGTAGACTTATTAGCAATTAACAGCTAATATTGTGGAGGAGAACTACGCCCTGCTGCAACTAATTAATACACAGGAGAAAATATCAGGAAAAAGAATGTAGAATAACCACGAACTTTTTGACTACAGGAATGTTATATTCGTTCCTCCGTGGAGTTGTTTACAGCAGCTGTGGGAAGATTTCCATTATAACAGCCAAGCTCCGTTAAGAGATGGCACTCAAAGAAGAAGAATAAATATTGTCTATTCTTCTTTTACTGATTAATATTTGACATTAGATTTTCTACCAATTATCAATCTATCAGTTACGTATAATTTCTACTTGTCTTTGTACCTATCGAAGCAGTCAAGTGTTTAATGGGAATAAGATTATACAGCGCATAACTGATTACTAAAAGCTAATCTTCTACTCCGAAAACAACTTTCGCCGAACAAACCTAAACGAAATGGAATTCTAGTCGAAAACAACAAACGTTTACATATTTGTTAGCAGTTACGTATGTTGATCAAGTACACGACTTCCATCTCGAAATATTTTGTCGGGAAACAGCTTGTAGCTCGAGTAATAAAACAATTTCGAACTACGTTCAACGTTCCGCCATTGTGCTATATTTGAGAATATCACGAAATTTCTAGATCAGGCAATTCCCTCTCGAATAGGTAAGCGATTGAGGGTATTGGAAGATAACCCACAATCGTTTTAAAATAAATGTTATTAAATGTTTCAATTACAATCGATACACGATTGATTAAACATTCTAGAACAGTTCCCATTTTTATGTAGTACACCACTGGAGATTGCACAATATTTTTGAAAGATTTAAATATCTTGTAGAACCAAGCACATATAATTTTGAGCTCAAATGACTTTGTATATTTCAAATAGTGCTAAAAGCATTGCTTATATATTTTACATTTCTACACAACTTATTATTTAGTTGCCATGCAAAGCGTAGAGCGTAACCCACCGGTTCGTAGTTTTCTTAAAAAATATTTTTTGCACCTTAACTTATGTTAGATTTTGGTAAATTCCAAAAATTTTTGATTTATTTTAGGTAATGAAAACTATATTTGAATTTCACTTTTATTTTAAACATTAGAGGGTTAAAGGGATCTTAAAACTATCTGGCTGCAAAAAATTGAAAGTTAGTTTTTACATCTACAAATCATACTCGTTTTCCTACCCGCTACGGAGCTTAGGGCCGTCTACCTGAACGCTGGAAAATGAACTACAGCCAATGTGCAAGACAATACGTATAAAATACAACAAAGCGAATTGGCATTGTTATGATTGTAAGATAATCGGATAAATTTTGTAGTTACGGTTATGTGCTTTATGTTCTTAGAGGATTGTACCAGGTGAGTGCAATTGAATCCCATCTTTAATTTATAAAAAATTTATTCAACAATTTAATTACAAATAATTACTGTCGCAGTTAAGGCACTTATCCCATCGTTTATACCCTGTTCGTAGAATTCTTGTGGCTGCTGATTGAAGAAGTCTTCCACAGTTATCTGTACTTCTGCGTCAGACTCAAAATGCCGACTTTTAACGCCTTTTTCAGCGGTTCAAAAATATGGAAATTGCAAGGCGATAGATCCGGGCTATAGGGGGATGATCTAAAACCCTCAATTTCTTTCGCTGAAGATTTTCTTTTATCACATTATCAACACAGGCCTAACATAGTCGTGCAGCAAGATGACCCCACCCGTAAGTTTTCCTGGACGTTTCCGTCTTATTGCTTGATGAAGCTTGTTCAAAGTCATTGTACAGATTTGCATTGACATTTACTCTAGGTTCCTTAAACTCTATCAACAAGGGTCCTGCATGGTCAAAAAAAAAATGTTAACATCACCTCGAATGCATAAGGTTGTGCTTGAAACTTCTTCGGTGCTGGTGAACTTGAATGTTTCCACTGCATCGACGATAACTTACTTGATGGCTCGTAGTAATGGTACCAAGTTTCGTAACCAGCAACTATTAACAGAAGAATGTCATCACCATTTTGCCTATAGTCTGTGAGGTGTTACAGAGATAAGCCCATTCGCAGGCATTTTTGTTCATTAGACAAGAGACGAGGAATCCATTGCGAACAAACTTTGCTGTAACCCAGATTATGAACAGTACCTACTAGGGACAGATCCTACACTCGCACCAACAATTTCTGAAATTTTTCTAATTGAAATCGACGATTTTCTCTAATAAGGCCTTCCACACATGCCATACTGTTTTCTGTTATTGAAGTACACTGTGCACCTGATCGCGGTTCTTCCATAGTTCTCTCGTTTCTGTTCTTAAATTTTTGGCACCATTCGTTCACAGTTGGGTGCCCAATACAAGCATTTCCATACACTGCTTGCATTCGCGTATGAATCTGCAATGACTGCACACTCTCAGCGCATAAAAATTGTGGCACGCTGATCAAACTTGGACGGATTTTTAACAACAAACGCCATTTCAAAATCGAAGTTTTAAAAGTCAGAATCAAATTCAAACGCCAGAAACTTATTTATGCGTTTCTTCAAAACACTACTAACATTAACAAACGTCATTTCAATTATTGCATTTGTTTTCAAGGTTAAGTTGATCAAATATGGGTTTCAGTTGAACAAGCCTCCTAGTTTGCAATAAGTGAAAAAATTTCGCTTAATTAATTCCACATAATATGTCGTAAACGTTGCGTTTACTGTATTCATGAGCTACCTGCCTACCTGACATTTTTTTATCACAGCTTCTTATTTTTTTTGATAGTCAGGTCATCTATTAACAAAACTACGGAGACAATAGAAAATGTAGATTTTGGCCTATTTTGAGTCACGGTAGTAGCCCCTTAAAATAGGCAAACGTTTTCTAAAACAAAAATTTAGTTACTTGTATTAAATTCATTTTTAAGAATGGGCGGATATATAAAAACTATTGTCATTATGTTATTGCTATATATATATATATTTATTTAAATTATATCAAATATTTGCCAAGAACTGCACCACTGTTCATACTATTCATACTCAGAAAGGTTTTTTTAAAATTTCTTTACATCATTATTTTGTCATCATGCTGTATGAATTACAACTTTGAAATGCGCCGTGCCACGCAATCCTCGGTGTTATACATAAAGAGTAGAAGAATTACTTGCGTTTTTCTAGGTATTTATTCTCTCGAGAGAGAGCATGCGGCGGAACATGAAAACATATTAATCAAAAGTGTACTCGGAACCAACGAGGTGTCCACATGCTCAACAAAAGAAAGATACATGTTACCTTCTTTCTTCCTTGAGACATTCTGTTTAGTTGAGAAGCGCCTCGTGTTCAATTCACTAGAAAAAGCAGAACCGGACTTCTATTTCATACATGATCGTGATTACGAAATTTTTGAATTTGTTTTACGGGAGGGATAAACATTAAATGTAAAAGTAAATAAATCAGAATAGAATTTGCATGATTGGAGAATATGGAATGGTTTTAAGTTGATGTATTATTTTTTGTGATAATACTTTATAATGCCACGTTTAAGATGATATGGTTAATTTAATATTTGATTGATCATTAAAAATAAGTTCTTAAACCGGAAATATATCATCGATTTTTGGACAACGTTGGTAGTTGACTGTTCATAAATAGTGTATCGAATTATAGCTAATAACTAGCGATTTAAATACACCTGATACACAACAAATTTTCAAAAAATATGCTGTATAGTTACATTGGTACATATCAATTAGTCATTTTTCAAATAATGGGAGGTTATGTTTTCACGAACAATTATTTGATATACTTATTAGATTTTAGAATTTTATAAGTAATCATTTAAGTTTCACGCAACAGCACAATATGAGCCGAAATTTTTTATTGTTACTATTTCACTCTTGTCTTCTTAGTAAGTAATGAATTAAACAGATGTATTGTCATTACCGAAAGTTCTTAATGTTTATATAAAAAAAATATAAATTACAGCAGCTGTAGCTGGACTTCCAACGACTACAAATTTATTGTTTATTTATTCTTGTAGTGACTATTACGTCAATTTTACAGAAAAATACAGTTTGTTTTCTTAAAAAGTTTGTAACGTTATCTAATAAATCTGATTATTTTCACCGGAAAGGGAAACGAATAAGATACACGGAAAAGCAGTACGTTCCTGGATAACATGGGAAACGTCTTAGAAATTTCGCAGCTGTTTGCCAACAAAAACTCGAGCACAGAACATGTGTACACAGCATCACTTAACTTTGCACGCTCGACGCCCTTTGGAAGAATGGGCCCAAGGTATTGAATCGTAACTGAGTTAAATGGAAGAAAATCAGTGGCGTAGGATTATATTTAATTTTATAAAGGGCACATAATCAGCTGTTGATAAAATAGTATCGCTATATTGGAATTACTCGTAGTCTATATATATTTCACATAATTCCCCTTCAAAGCAAATGCACTTGGACCATTGATGCTACAAAATCATTATACTGTCACAAAACATTGATCGTTCAAGGCCCGTAAAATATATAATCTTCCACTGCTCTATGAAATGCTTCATTTGATTAAAATTTCTTTCCACCAAATAATCTATTCAGCCGTGGGAATACACGAGGGTTAAATGGAGCTAAAACAGGTGAAGAAGTTGAATGTACTAGCGAATCTAATCGGTGCGAAAGAAGCGTCACTTGTATGGGGACGTGCATTATCAAGATAAAAATGACTTTTTTTCGCTAACCCTAGACTTTTCCACGGATATGTTTATCATTACAGGTTTCTCCTATTATTTGTCAGCATTCGGTAGATAATCTATCAACAGTAGATATTTCTTCGGCATTCTTACAGATATTGCTTTCTTTTATTATGGAGTATCGTGATGTTTCATATTGTTTGGCATTAATCAGCCATTTAAATAAATATCTCTACATTTAGTTTAGAAAATAAACTACAAAAGCCTTTGGTACTGTTAGAAATTAAAATCCACTTAATCGCTTTATTGTATTCAACGGCTTTGTATTGCTGTATGTTTGTTGATTAAAAATTGAATCTTCTACACATATGATTAGATCTATGAGACATCCTCAGACAAAAATAGAAAACGTTAGTACGCCACTGGTTTGCGTATAAATCCCAGCATGGGGATGGCATGTGTTTGTGGCTTACTCGTAATAATCTGTATCTCTATTCAGAAACGGATTGTAAAGGTAGCATCCTTATTGTAGTAATGTATTCACATTTTGCACAATATGCGCATTAGCTGATTCCATTAGGTCGCATTCAGGATTCTGCCTGGGTGGGAATTTTACCGAGGGTTCACAAATTACTATTTTTTGAAAAGTGGTTGTAAGGGATTAAATTTAAACTTTGATGATATATATCTGCGACATTTCTTTGTGGATCCGAGAGCAACGACCAGTGGCGGTTTTCAATGTTGAAATTAGACATGTTTTAGTACGAGCGGTAGCATAAACTTATAGTGTAGTCAAACCTCTTTAAGTCGAAGTGGTCGGTGATGGAAATAACATTCGATTTATCGAAAATTCTCCTATCGAATATAAACACTGATTTTATTATACGAAATATTTACATATAGGTATATGATAATTTACCCTGTATAGAGTTTTACGAAATAGTTGCATAGTTTTTGTTGTTTTTAATTTTTGTATGTTTAATATTTTTATAATATTTGTCTGTTAATATCAAAAGCAATATTTTTAACAGTTTATGCTGTTTAACTTCTATAATTTTCATTTATTATTTCATGAAGCTATCGATTTAATTGCTATAAAGTGAAGCAAACTAAATAGTTGTTTTTTATATACCGGATAGGCTTTGCGAATTGTATTTGCATCTGAATTTCATGAAAGAGGTATAATATCGAGTTCTAGAGGGTAAGTTACGCTAAATAGAGTGTTAAAGTACGTCCGCTTACAGAAAACTTTGACTGATGGAAATTTGGTTAATAGAGAGGGACATGAAAGTATAGGAATTTGGCCCAGAAGAAGAATGGAATTCGATTAATCGAGGTTCGAAACAAAGAAATTTGAATGTATACGTTTTGTAAATTGATTATATATTTGAAAACCAGATATATAAGGCAGTACATGAAAAATGTAGGAGTTTGTCAAATATAAATTTTATTGAATATAATGATTTAGTTAATTTAATGGAATACTGTGTTATGCTGAAAAACTGTACGCCATTATCATTATGGGTAATTTTGTATAGGATGGTTGATCGAAAATCTGCTTTTAGCATATGAATTATGGTACTGATACTGTACCTTATTCTTCTTCTTCTTCTTTAATCAGCCCCTGTCGTCCATCCTTGAACATAGGTCTCCTCTAATCCTCTCCACTGTTCTCTGTTCTGTGCCGTCTGAACCCATTGTATGATGAGCAAAATTTGGTATTCATGGTAATTAAGTTTCTTGTTGTGTAAGGTAGTACTTCGTAGATGTATAAGTTAATCAACTACAGCAGTATGGTACCGACCAACCTTATCTCAGTGAGGCCCATCCAGGAGGCTGGAATGTCGGTGATATTCACAGAAAACGGCCATGTGGAAATTAGAAAAGGGGACACGACAGTTATTAAAGGTAAGCGTATGAATAATTTGTAATTTCTACACGATTCTTAATGGGTTAAATTTGAAATTACTCGAATTGCTTTCTGCGGGGATTTTAAATCTTTCCCTGCTGCTCTTGAATTTCTCCATAATAGCAATCCAATCTTACAGATGATTTTCAAAGAATACATAAGAAATGTGATGGGGGGAAAAATAGAGAAACTAAAAATGTGAATAAACATAACTAAAAGCAAATTAATAATATTTAATAAACGATAAGAGGACTCGGAGAGTTGGAGAGCAGCATAATATGAGTATCTTGGAAGTTCAACAAGTGATAGAAAGATAGATAGAGAAATCACAAACAAATAATAAAGCAAATAATACATATTACGCCCCAATAAGACGATATTAGGTAAAAGGTATATAGAGGTTAAATCTAAAATATATACGTATAGACCGTCATAGCGGTACATATAATCGCATACGTAAATACCATCCTGGGCACATCAAAGAAGCATGCAAGTCAAATAAACGCGGCAGAAATTATAGGTATATGTCATAAAAATAATAGAACAAAACGAAATGGGTGCATGTAAGAAGCGAAGATATCAACGGAAATGTGAAATAATAATTAATAATAGGGAAAATATAAAGAGACCAATCGAAATAGTTTGGTCACGTCTCAAGAATGGATTGACTGGATCGAAAGGTCGACTGGTCAAGAGCACAATCGATGCAGGCAGAGATAAGAAAAAGAGACAGGGTGGACCAAAGAGGACTTGATAGATGAGCTAGTAGAAATAGGAAAGAATATAAACAAAATTGGAGAAATGAAGGCGCTAGGCAAGAATGGAAAGGAGTGGATAAAGTGGGTGCCACGTTAAGAAATAGAGCATAAATCTGAGCTCTTCAAGGGCGTAGGAAACAAGGAAAGAAGAATATATTCCAGCAATACATATTCTAATTCTAGAAAAGGGTAGACTATTTTATTTAATTTAAGCATTCATTTTTCCAGCATAAGACAGCCATGTTAATTTATTATCGATTTCTGTTCTTGGTTTATTACAAGGTCCGCCTTTAAGTGCTGGCTTACATCCATAGCACCATCTAAGAGTTCAAGCTCTAAGTAATGATTTTGAAGCTCGTTTAAGATTTTGTAATTGGGTACAAAATAATCAAAACATACCGCATTTTTATGAACCGATGAAGCTTCTTTCACACGAGATGGTATCAATAATTATCATAATTTTCATGAATGGGCTGCAGAAAATCCTCATTTAAGAAGACGTTTGCATTTTCAACATAGATTTACTGTTAATAAGATAGATGGTATTCTTAATGATCGTCTCATTGGACCATTTGAACTGCCACGCCGTTTAAAAGATGCGAATTACGAATATTTTCTAGAAAACTCTTTATCCTTATTATTGGAAGATGTATAATTAAATAGTAAACGTGCAATGTGGTATCATCATCATCATTGTCTTCGTGTTAGAGCTCGGTTTAACGCACATTTTCCGGGAAGATGGATTTGAGTAGGAGAACCCGTAGTATGGCCACCGCGTTCGCCGGACCTAACTCCATTAGATATGCAATTGAAGTGCACACGGTATTAACGTGTCTTAAAATTATGAATATCTCAAGCTACTCGGAGAACTACATTTCAAATATTACAGGTAAAGATTTATACAAATACAATGAACTCGCCAGAAATGCATCATAAAATACTTGAAACATTCTAGCCAAGGCCTTAAACTACAACAGCAGCAAATTACTAATAGCAAGCACAAGTACTTTAGAAAGAATGAAGTGTTAAAAGGGATTTAAACGTTCAGAGAAACATTACAATATACAGGATCTATCTACAATAAACAAGGGCTTACTGCGGAACCTAGTGTTTACCCAACTTCTGAGAAAATTAATAACGTTTTGAATAAAATATCTGCGACCTTACTCATACAAAATGCAAAACAAGCTATGATGTTATAAAAAACCACTGTTGCATAAAATTGGAAACCAATCGGAAAAAAATAAAAATATAAAATTGATGAAAAAATATAAAAATTATGCACAAATATGCATAAAACTGCTAAATATGCAAAATATGCATTAATTAATTAGTGTTAATTAACTCTAAACACCGTGATTCGTCCACATTATTGATTGTTTCGCAAGATATGCAAACATGACATTATATGCAGCTTGTATAAAATCCGTTCTCTAATAATAAATATCACAATAAAATGATCATTATTTAATGATCTTGAATATGGATTACATCGATTGGCGACCATTAATGTAATATTTACATTGCCGAAAAGCCCTCGCCGAACCCTATGGTTTGTTTAAAAAAAGAGAAACGAAAATGATTCGCTAAAAAATACCTATATTTTAAGCTTATGTGATTATCGAAAGTTTCGTTACTAATTACCATTTTCGGTCACCCCATGAAATACAATTGATCCGTCTTAAAAAAAGCAGCAGAAAATCCAGAGGGGGTTTAGCTTTGCCCCATCCGCCCCCATTTTCTCGGGTGAGAAGAGCTTCTCGACAACAGACCTTCGAGCACCTCCCCATCGAAATCGACCACTGGTTTCCGGAACAGCGTCCGATTGAAAATTTCAAAAAGCGCTTTTTCCCCACTCCTTGCGCATTCATTTTTAGCACTTTGGCCGTCGGGCGAAGAAAAGCAGCAAAGGCTGTACTGGGTGTTATTAGTTTATAAGCCGTTTTGAGAGAAAGTTATTAATTCTGATGAAAATTTCAATTAATATCAATGAATTTCCCTGAAACCTGAATCTGAAAATTTAGTTTGTTTGCTGTACGTACAAAGTCAGCACCTACCAGAAAAACTCAATCTCTTACTACACGGCAGAATGTTTCTGGTTCGTGATGTTCATATACGTGCATTTTTCGTTTTTGATTATTATCCAGTGATGTTTCTTCCGGCACGTGCTTTCCAGGTAAAATTATTCCGTGATTTTTTCTTATTGACTTGGTTTCCATGACTTTTTGATTAACGTATCAATTACAATTTACTTCTATGTGGTTGTGTAATGCTGCTAACGATATGTTAATATTACAAGCAATACTTACTATAGCAATTAATAAAATCACTCAGTAATTTTTTCAAAAATATGTAATACCTCAATCTGCTTACTATATCTTCTCTCTCCGTTCTTCGTTGCTCGGAGCTCACGTTAAGTTGTAGGTTTTCTATGTCTACGCTATTAAAAGAACGCGCAACACTACGTCTCGTAAGAGACAAAACGCTCGAAAAAGTGGTGAAAGATTGTTCCAAAATATTTTTAAGTAGCTTTTTTTGATATTACAAGCGTACATTATTAGATTATAAATTGATGCGGTACATCACAATGTACAGAACGTTTGAAATAAATCCGTTAAAGCCCTTTCATTCTAAATAATAATAATCCAACGGCAGACAGGGTAACTAACAACCACAGGAGGCTATAAACTATGCTTATCAGAGAAACGCGACTCCGCATTAATTAACAAACTAAAAGCTGAAATATTCAAACATTTTACGGATTAAACCACCATTTGTATTTAAATCCACATATCTCCGGAAACATATGTATTTGCACAGCTATTCATACAGACCACCGAGCGATTTAAATTCATTCAACTCTTAAATGTTTATTGCCTTTATTCACGGAGTGCAAAAGATGGTTTTGTTTGCGGATATAATATTGTTACGAACTATCTTGAATACCATTATGAATAGTGACACATACAGATATTGCAGGGATTGCGTGTTTGTTTAAAATCGTTCGTAAGTTTGTACAAGTAGAAATTTTATATACGCCCGAACCGTGACGTTTGAAATATTACTAGTACAGATCATGTTAGGGAAGTAAAATTTACACACTTTCAAGTTAATATCTACGGCGAAAGGCTTTGCAAAGGGGTTTTGATGGTTTAGTTAGTTTTAGGTTGATGTAATTACGGACATAATTGCTAATATAATAAATACTTATTATTAATTATATCGGCATGCTTTAAATTTGTATAATAGTTTTCAAAATAATGGCAAGAGCAATACTGAAATATTCTACAGTTCAAAGCATTAAAAGCACGAAATGACAGAACTAACTAATTTAAAACTACTACGCAATTCTATCCTAGTGTGTAATAATGTAAAAAATGTGTACAACATTAATCAAGAATAGTAGGCAAAATAGAACAACCAAATTTGTAATATTAATTTTTGAAGTTGGTATTAACTATTGTAAACCGCTTTGCCAATAGATGATTGGTTTCTAAGATTTGGTTAGTTTTATGTTGACGCGGTTACGGGTGTAATTGCTAATCTTTCTTAAATGTGTTTGTCAACGGTTTTTTTGTCCCATTGTTGACCTCCTGCCTCTTCTCTGCCACATACTTCTCCTCAGCACCAAGGTAGAAATACAGAGGACCTACAGTTTAATACTAGAGCAAATTTTTATCGTTGAGACCTTACGGTTGTCGAGATTCAATTGGGAAATTGTGTGTAGTAAATTTTGTATTGTATTTTTTGGGGCTCAAACCGAAGGCACATTTGATGAAAATGCTCCCCTAGTTGAGCTAGCACCAAACTTTCGCTACCTAAGCGTGAAGTAACAAGTCGGCCTCGAGAGTGAAAAAACATGCGTGTTAAAACTGCTAAAATTAGAGACTAACCGAGTTGATATATCGAATCAGTTAATTCTAGTGTGGGTCACTATTTTTTAAAGTAGATTAATTATTTATTATATAAATCAAGAATGAAAATAACGTAAACAATTCAAATTTCAGTTAAAATTTATAACAACTTAGTTATGTAATCTTGTATATGTACGAGGTGTGTTCAATTGAAACCCATCTTTGCTTTATAAAAAATGTATTCAACAATTTAATTACAAGTAATTAGCTTTACCGTTACCATTGTCTTACTAACCGACGTATACCCTGCTCATAGAATTCTTGTGGCTGCTGACTAAAGAAGTCTTCCACAGCTATCCGTACTTCTGCGTCAGATTCAAAATGTCGACCTAAAAATATGAAAATCGCAAGACGATAGTTCGGGGATATAGGGTAGATACTCTAAAATCATCCATTTCTTTCGTTGAAGATTTTCTTTTACCACATGAAGCTTAGCATTGTCGTGCAGCAAATTTACCACACGCGTAAGGTTTCCAGGACGTTTCCGTCGTATTGCTTGATGAAGTTTGTTTAACGTTTCATTGTACAGATTTGTATTGACATTTACTCCATGTTCCTTAAACTCTATCAACAAGGG
>JABXWE010013732.1:0-10827 GCA_014611495.1 Limonius californicus
AGCAAATGTTTTACAAATAGACATAAACATTTGTTTTTATTGTGATTTTTGTTGTCTGCATATGAGATGTTAAGGATTTTATATCTGGATTATGCTTTGTTATTTTTAAAAGTATGCATGCAGAGCTTGATCATCCTATTTCTAAAATTATTTTTCATAAATTTCATTTCAGAAAATAGTGACTCACATTTCTCTTTGCGATCCACTCTTCGGCCCAGTTCCCAGTTAACCAAGTGCGCTTTTTATAACTTTTCCTTTTTTTTAAATAAAATTAATAAACACTGCGGCCGCTAAACGACGGCTTGTTCTTGATATGGTCAACAAATGTAGGTTCTATTTTAAAGTGTCGGTGTCTACTGTTCAAGGCACGTGTGGATACATGGTAGAGAAGTCTAGCAACTTCAGTCTAGTGTTGCATCTAGTGACACTGCTCTACGCAATAATTTCCACAAATACACCACACAGTGTGAACACACCGTAGAGCAATCTAGACACAAGTGACGACATTTAGGTGTCTGCGTGTGTACTTAGCATTAAGATTGGGATGGCCGGTTCGATTTTATAAATACTGAAATGTAAAAATAGGTTACATAATATTAATCTTGAATACAAACTGTTTACAAACAAATAATATATGTATAAGTACATGGTACTTAGAACAAATGCGATAAAAGTATAATGCAGGATTTTTGAGAAAAATTTTTGGATTTGTTAATTTAATTTCTGAATTTAACCTATGTTACTACGATTATATTTTTTTTTAGTTTTTGTTAATCTAGTGGTGTTTATTGTTATATAGCGTTTTCTTTATTTCTGTTTGAATAAACGCCTTTTTTGGTGTGTTATTACATTTTCTAGGTAATCTGCTTCGTTAGATGTAACACTTATTATTTTCATTTATAAGCGAATATTCAGTTTAACATCTGCTTACCTTGCATTGCGCATCACTCGTTTTGCATTTAAAAAATTCAGAATTTTTAAATTTTCATACAGCATGTCTCCATTTGCAGTGATAGCTCACGTGAATGAGAATCAACAATGTGGAATTTAATATGGATATAAGATATATCGTACACAAACCAAAATCTGCGAGTTATCTAATGATAAATACGCGGATCATACACGTTCAACGTTTCCTTTACATGGATTTCCGCAGTTGACTTGCTTATCGTCTTGCAAAGGTATTATTAGGAAAACCCGTATTTTATTTTGAGTCACAGATGCGCATCGTAGTTGGTAAGATCTATATCATAACTATTCTTAATAAAAAAAAATCCCGTAGATAAACCTGTGTATCTTTTAGCTTCTTGATACGCAACTTTCTCTTTTGTTCAGGTTCTAAGTTTCGCAAATCACTACATTTTATAGGAACTTAACTACCTTGTTATGTTATACGAGGGGAGAAGATTGAATTCTTCCAAAATTAAATTATTAGTTTATGAGACGAATGAGGCTGATCTTGATTATAGAAATCAATTTTCTAATGTTATGGTTGATTGATGTAACAATAATCCATAGTTTCCGTAACAAACTGTATTTTCAGATAGTTATTTTTGATAAAAATGATAGTGTGAACATACAAAATCATCAATATTGGTTAGCCGGAAATCCGCATTTGATGATAGCAATGTATAACTACCTACCTTCCACTCTGTACGGGAAATGTGCATGATAGAATTTTGGGATCATTTCTTTCTTTTGGCGTATTAGTTGTAATTATCATGGAACCAAATAACCCTGCAGTTTCAATTTTATTGACACATGATCCGCCTTTTTTCTTGACTTTGTAGTATTCCACAAAGTGTACTGTGATAAATAGGCGTGTTTATGTCCACAATTCTGTAACTGTGGCTGTGTGCTATATAGGGTGGGCCAGCTACGTCGATTTTCCTTAAAAATGGTTGACTCAACCCAACGTATACATAGCACGGCAATGCTACGCTGAGCTGTCGACTAATTAAAATTTTTAGAGATGCTTTATAATAACGAGAAAACACGTTTGATACATATTTTTGGTAAATACTGCAGAAATGCAGCTTTAGCTCGCATTTTATATATCAGGCGTTATCCAACCAAACAATGCAGGTAAATTTGTCGATTCCAGAAGATGTAGGTAGGTTCTGAACGATTACGAACATGGAAAATGTACCTACTGGCAGTGAATGAGAATCCGTATGTAAGCGAAAGAGATCTAAGCACAAATGTAATTAGCAGAATTCTGAATGCAAATGTATTTAATCCCTATCATGTTACTTTGGTGCACGAATTGCGTAAAAATGACCCTCAGAGAAGATTGCAATTTTGTGCTTTTGTTCAGATTCAGATTCCGTACAATCTATCTTATTTAAATTCCATATTGTTTAGCGATAAGGCAAAATTCTCAAAGAATGGTGAAGTGAATAGGTATAACACGTACTGAATACGTGTTAATCAAAGAGTTCTTTCTGTAAATGTTTCTTGTGGCATAGTGGTTAACCATATTATTGGAACAGTTTTCTCCCATGAAAATTGAACTGGATAACGTTACTTGGATTTCCTACAAAACATTTTACCCAGACCATTGTAAGATGTCCTGCTGACAACAGTTGGATTGCTGGCTTCGGTGGTCAAGTGGCTAGCGCGTTTGCCTTTAGATGCAAGCGACGCGGGGTCGAACCTGGCCGAGGTCGGTGAGATTTTTCTAGCGGGTGTTACGGGCCAATCGAGCTTTTCCGACGACCCGTAACCAGATAGGTGGAAAACGGCCTACAGCTTAGCTCACAGGAGTAGGGGGAGTTAGTGAAAATCGCTTACGGGAGGAAATATTTAGTTGTATACAGGGTAAGTCAAAATAAGTGGGCGCCACCTTCCAAATCCAGCTGATTGTAGGTCCTCGTCGAAGGCCGAGAAGCCAACAGCTTATGGGAATGGAACTCACCTTTATTGTGCCTCCTCCTACATATTTGAAGCTTTCAAAATTCGTACATAAACAGGTACAAAAGACACAATAAGGCAGTAAATTTTTACATACATATAATTAAATTGTTAAAAATGACAGTACAAGAAAATGACAACAAGTGATAACGCTATAAGTTCGGATTACATATTTTTAATTTTTGAACGTTCCGAAAAAAACTCGCCGCCACTGGTGCAACGATATTTACGTTTTCCATACACCTATAGTCCGTCAGATTTAGAAAGACTTCTGGGGCCTGCAAGTTACGACAACGGCTTGAACTGCTGTCCTCTTTTTACACGCGGTTAAGAGAAAGGCCAACAACATAATTAGGTTCCAGTCGTATACGACTTACGTTCCCTCATATTTACGCACGCTAGAAAGAGATAATCTCACTAGTGGTGAAGCGGTGTTAGTTCTTAGCTTCAGGGGCGGAGACAATTTCAAATATTTTTCTTAACGATTTTCTAGAATATATCCATTATTTTCGGGAAGCACTGTATAGTAAATTTAGCAAGAATATAATAATTTTGAATGCTATTATGTATGCTCAAAAGCTATAGTTGTTGCTGGTAATTATTTTAGTACCTGAAATCTATGTTTTTATACGTTGAAAAAACGTTTTTCTTAGTCTGATTGTGATTGTCATCTGCATATGGTACTTAGAACAGGTGTGTTTATATTTAGTTTTATTTTTAAATTTTATATTTTACCCAAATGAGCGGTTTTAGTATTGTATTCAGTGGCTAACGTTTTCTTTGACTGGTTGTTGTTGCTCCGCTGGAAAATTGCTATGTGCTGTGTTCGTCTAATTTGCAACTAATTAAAATAAAGCAAAGAACAATTTCAGTTTGTGCTACCTACTGCTATTGAAATAATTGATTTGATAACTTCAGTTAAGTAGGAAGCATTGCATGTATTGTTTGTGAATGGCTTTTAACCATATTTCTCGAAAACAATGCGTAATTTCAGAATAAAACAACCTTAATTGTAAACGTATCAAATTACCAATTATTTGACTAGTAGTCGGCAAACAAAGAACTTTTCAACGTTAATTAATTAGTTATTATAAATTAAGTTGTCAAAGATACATTACAGCGTACGAGTAACACTTGAAAATCACAATAGTTACCATAAGATTATACGCAAGCAGATTGTAAATTTCTCGTATAATAAAAAAATAGAAACTAGTATTTTGTCGTTATGAATTGTTGCATTACCGTCTTATTCATGTGATAGGAGAGTACTAGATCAAAAACTCTGTTATAGAAATTATAATAATAATTACTTAATGTCAGTGACCTTTTTTTCATTTAAGTATGCTACGTTTATATTAATTTAAAAAATTAAAACGCTACTCCGTATTGTGTATTGAAACAAAGAATGTTTACATATTTAACATCGTGCAGAATGTTATTTGTAAATCTGAGTGTTTAGTAACTTCTACAATTTTTACAGTTTATAGAAGGTGAAAGTAGTGTTTTTTAAGGTTTAAATCAAATCCATTAATATAACAGTTATTATAATTGTTATGCGGTGTTTCGAATGCCTTAAATCAATTAAGGGGGATATTTAAGTTGTTATGTTCGTTTCAAATGTGCCGCTTTATATGAATTAATTTCTTAATTTGTTTGCCGCTTCGTAGGAATTAATAACGTTATTTTAATTGCAGTCTTATTTTGGGTTATCATTTCGCTATTTGTTTTGTTTTTCGAAGTTTAAGTTATGTTGATAGTTCCCTTTTGTAGGCTCAAAACTACCGATTCTTGTTTTTCTTGCGTGTGACCTCAAGCATTTCCGAGAACTCACGTGTTCTAGAACTTTTCATCACATGTCGAAATATGGCGGCTTTTGAGTTTTTTTTCCGAGGGGTATCCGTTGTGTGTTTCGTCTCGCTGTTTTACCAAGGGGTACTAAACAGATCATCGGCTACTGCCGGATTTAAAAGGAAGCACTGGATTCAACCCCGGTAAAGGAAATTCTTAGTGAATTGACCGATCGCCGTTGGGCGGATTAATTTCAAAGACCAGCTCCCGTCTCTCTGCGGCTAATAATTTTTATACTATCGTTCGAAGAGTCCCGTCTTTCGTTCAACGTCAATTGACCTCGTTGAAAGCAACTTGGCATTCTACAGGGGCGTAACAGCTACATCTCGTTCCAACGCTGCCCCGAAGAACGTTGTCTTCCTTCTCTTTTTTGTGGCCCTGCATCTGGAAATTTCCTCTACATTGTGCCTACCTCGTATTAAGCCATCCACCGGAATTCAAGGTAATAACACACAGTTTTGTGTTGTGATAAAGAAACCTTTTTTTGCTCGCGTTAACTTGCAGACATCAAATTTAACTTCATGTAAATCCAACAAAAAAAACGACCTTCAGTCGCCATATGTGGTGTTAGTGGTTTATTATAAAACTACCAGATTATATTCTGTTATTTTTATGAACTTCAGCGTCACTGGTGGTACGTAGCTGTATGCAAAACGTAAATCCCGTTGCATCAGTGGCGGCAAGTTTTTTTCTGAACGTTCAAAAATTAAAATTATGTAATCCAGACTTATAGCGTTATCACTTGTCATTTTCTTGTATTGTCATTTTTAACCGTTTAATTATATGTGTGTTTAAAGTTTACTGCCTCTTATTGTGTCTTTTGTACTTGTTTGTGTAAGAATTTTGCAAGCTTTAAATATATAGGAGGAGGCACAATAACGGTAAGTTCCATTCCCGTAAGCTGTTGGCTTCTCGGCCTTCCACGAGGACCTACAAACAGCTGGATTTGGAAGTTGGCGCCCACTTATTTTGACTCGCCCTGTACACAACTAAAGATTTTCTCCCATAAGCGATTTTCACGAACTCCCCCTACTCCTCTGAGCTAAGCTGTAGGCCGTTTTTCATCCATCTGGTTACGGATCGTCGAAATAGCTCGATTGGCCCGTAACAAAGTGCAGCTTAAACATTCAAACATTTTAAACAAGGTACTTCTACTGTATTACCAATTTTTGTATTTTTATTGCTTGTCTATTTATTTTAACATTAATCGCTGTCAATGAGTAAGTTCCTTCGTAGTTTGGTTGTAACTTAAATGCTGTAATTTTGCAGAACTTCATATTGAAACATATTAATCAATGATTTAAAGTGATTGGCCTATACATAGAAAATTGATATTGAAAAAATTCGAAAATGACGACATACACTTTGTCGTTTGAGAGCCACGATTCATTAGAAATACAGTATGCTCAAAAAAGTTTGACAATCCGATTGTAAAAATGGCGTGTTTTCAAGATTTTATAAAAAAATCTTTTTTTTTGGAAACCGCGCTATGGACTGTATTTTGGTTTTGTACTCTGATAAAGGCTTTAAAGACTTGGCAACTTTTTTATAATTCAATTCTTTTAGATACTTTCTTAAAATCTCGAATGTAATAGTTAATACTCCTTCATACAAAAAATAATTAGTTTTCCAATTCACATCCTTTTTTGAAAACGATATACATATTACTGAAAATGCTACGTTATAAACATGTTTAAAGTATAAAACAATCTTTTTAAAAACAATATAAAGATTTTAATAAAATTTTGTGATGTGATAAGTATTTGGGAGACCCACAAAACTGGACTTTATAAGAATTTCGAACATCTTAGCTTTAGTGACCCATTACATGTTTGTTTTTGCAGTATAAGTATGCAATTAATAATAATTGTAAAGCTATATTAAAAGGTAGAATAAAAAATATAACTATCTGTTGAAAATCCGAAGTTGTTATCACTTTCGACTATACCAGAAGTGATGCGAATTTACTGTAAGCATCTTCATTCTAGTTACGTAAAGAACAATAACAAACAAATATGTGCGTGTTACTGTGCTTCAAACCAACATGTATTGAGATTATTACAATGTATTCTAACGTATGGGGAAGTTTGGGCAAAGCACTTTGATTATTTTTCAAGTTCCCTCTACTTTATTTATTTATTCATTTTTCTGGGGCCTTTGAAAATTTCGAACTACTGTATATTTTTAAGTGGACGTACAGTAACCCGAGTCTTCTTGTGTGCTTTTTAAAATTTCAAACGGCTTAAAGATTTTAAATTAATTTAGTCTATTCTATATTCTCCTCTTGCCTTTCTTCATGGTTAATACTTTAATTATCTAAGGGCCGTACTTGTTTTTTGAGCGTAATTGCATGATATAATATGCGAACGCAATCGAGAGCCAGAATGTGTCTAGAACAACGGTGGCCATTTTGAACAATATTTATAGTGAATTTAATTTAAAATAAAAAAAATATTGATGTACACGAAGTAGTGACCTTACGTTGTAGGACACCCTGTGTAAGTACTTTGTTTAGTTATTTAGGTACAAAGTTACTTTTAGAGAAGGAACTAGATACAGGTAGAGGTACTTTCGGTAATAAGTACCTCAGTAGGTAGATACAAAAAAGGTACTTTTACCTAGGTACATCCCAACACTGCTAACAACCATTCGTCTTCCAAAATAAACGGTAAAAAAATCATATAAGCAAATTTTATGAATGAAAGTTATTAAGAATTGGTCAGCTAAAACGTGAGCAACAATTTGACAGTTCACGTTTTATTTTAAACAAATTTGCCAAAGCACGATTTTTTAAACGCAAAAACCCATTTGAATAAAATTTGGGATAAGCTTTTTTGACAATTCTAAACAACTTTCATTAATAAAATTTTCCGATAAAAAAATGTCCAATATGATTTTTTTGGTATCGCAGAAGACTTTGCATTTTAAGGGGACGAATGGTTTTTGAGCCATAATCTCTGGGGAAATTGTGGTTGATCGGGTAAAAACTAATAAAGATATAAGGGTGTTACACTCGTAAGTGGAACATACGGTGTACCAGTGATTCTCAACCTTTTTTTAGCAACCCAAAAGTTTGAAACGCATTTCTTTTGCGACCAACATATGAAGATACAACAATCAGAAATGAACATAAAAACACAATATTTTAAATTTAACATAATATAATGTACTGCACAAACATATGCAAACATAAAATATAATAAATATCAATGATATACTTTGTTGCTTATTTTCTCGTAGTTATCTCGTGGTCATTTTGAATAGCGTCTTTAGTTTTTTATGTTTATTTTTCTATACCTGCGAAATAAAAAAATTATAATTTCCAATTTTAATGATTACCTACTTGTTATAATTTGTTTAATAGTGTAGTAATTTAGTTGTTACTGTTATCGTCTAAATTGAAATTCTTCAATTCTAAAAAATTGATTTATTTACATTTACCATGCAACTTAACCTAACATAACACTGTCGGTTAGGTACTGGCGCTTGCGCTGGATGGCGCTAGAAGGGCTGTGCCTAAACGTCAATTGGCATATAAAGCTTGCATTAGACATTATTTTATTATTCCATGACCAACCGTTACGTAATTAGTTTTTGAACTCACGGTATATCTAGCTCTCGTTCTCCATCCGCCGACAATTGCATAAATACGTTTTTACTATAAAAGGTTTTTGTTTGCGAGTGAACATTGCAAATAGAAATATGTATATAACACTAAGCAAAAATATATTATTTATATTTAAAAATTCAATTTTGACTACTCAAAACTGACAGCTGACTGATATTACTTTAATCGAAGCACATTTTGCTGTCCACAGCCACCCAGTATTATATACACTCGCTATATCTCATTATACAGGGTGTATACTAGAAGCTTTACATAAAAAATATATATTAAAAATTGTATCAGAACAATAATGTTAGTAGTAGTATACAGGTTGTTAATGCATTGCAGCGACGCACTTCTAGGGTTTAAGGTATACATGAAAACAAACATTTTTTATTAATAAGTGTATGATTAAGTGTTTCGTTTTAGGGATAGAGCTTCTCAAAGATTCTTTAAGAAGCGCCTAAATGTAGACAACTCAATTTACTACCTACTATTTGTTTCCATAAGGACGGAAATTAATACAGGATAAATAAAGCCCTCTTCGGAAAGTGGGAAAGAGGACTTTATTTATCCTGTATTAATTTCCGTCGTTATGGAAACAAATAGTAGGTAGTAAATTATGTTGCCTACATTTGTTTGTTTGTTTTTATTTAACGTCGGCCTATTTCTGCTGCTATGGCTAACCACCGACGCTAGGAAGCGATCCTACCATACCTGGAAATTTAGCCTGTTTGAGGGTTCTTTTGACTTGCCCAACAACACTTGGACACGGGGCCTACGATTAAGCGCTTCTGAATGAATCTTTGAGAAGCTCTATCCCTGAAAGGAAACACTTTTGACCGTACATTTATTATCGAAAAATGTTTGTTTTCATATATACTTTAATTATACTAAATTATTGTTCCGATACAATTTTTAATATATATTTTTTATGTAAAGGTTCTAGTATAGCCAAGTACTAAAAATCACTAACGACTCATCAAAAATCCGACGAAACTGCAAATTAACACTTTTCCACTCAACTTTGTACATCAAAAGTTGTTGGTGCAGTTCAAATGGCAATCGTGATTATAGGATCACACTATTATTGGCGCCATATTGAGCACAGCTGCAAGATTTCATTGTTGAGTAGAGTAGGCCAGACAGTAATGTAATTTAAAAATATTATGATAATTTCTTTGTCCAGTGGTTGTAAAACAGTTACAAATTAGTAGAGTCTACACTATGGGTAACTATTATTTTGCCATTTAGTAAAGAACTCTATAAATAGAAAACAATACAAGTTCGCCGTGGAAAGAAATGGTTTCCTGTACCTTTGACCACCCATGAGATATGTATAAAATTTTACGTACCCCCTAAGGTGTCTTGCCGTACCCGTTTGAATACCACTGCTTTAACGTATGTACGCAGTACGCTATGTTGTTTGGCTTTTATCATTTTCTAGTCAAGTACTAATTATAAACATTACATACATTTTGTTTCTGTTTCTGTCGATTTGTGAAAATGTTATTCGTATGAAAAACAAATTTAATATTAAAATTGTATTATTTTGACGAGTCTTCGACACAAATAATGGCAGTGCATTTTTCCTTTATTCTTAACTTGCTCTCATGCTGCAATATTAGTTGCATACTCTGTAGGATTTTGCGACATTACTTCTGAACGTGATTGTACCACTACTACTACTACATATATAATATATTTTGAATTTTTGTTTTGCAGATACATATATTAGTGTTCGTCTTTTACCCGCTGTGGTATCAGTTTTTAATTTTTAAATGAAATTATCTTTAAATTTACTTTCTTGGCGTTTTTAGAAAATAATTCATGATATTTTTTTATTGTATTGTCTGCTACTTCAAACCCTCTACTAGTTTAGTTGGAAAAGCAGTATTGATATTAGTATGCTGTAGAACAATGCTTACTTAGTATCCAATACAAACTCAAACAAAGTCTAAGACAGCAAACAAATTCGTAATCTATTAGTTCTTCAAAGCTGTTGGCAGGTGATACACTTCCGGGATTTGGATTTTCTTACTTCCTTCCTTTTGTATGTTGAGATACATATAATTATGTCATCGGTTATTTTCTATAATTTAAGTGAACCCAAAATAATGTAATTAGCTTTTACATGCCTGTTTAACTTAGGAACTTTCCAGAATGACATGTTTACTTTCAAATAATTAAAATTACATTTAGTAAAGGTATAAGAATGCAAGTAAACCTATCATTAAGTTAGTCCAAGTTCATATTGGTTTTGTACTAGTGAGCTTTGTCTCTTAAAAATAAAAACCAACTTTATATTCTACAAACATTTTTTCGTGTTTTATTCTTATAAACATAATTGGCGCTGCGAACAGGATACTCAAACAGCTCAACTGTCGTGCTGGTGATTTTTAAATCTTTATTGAGTATAGAACAATCAACAACAAGAAAACCTGAAGAAATCTTGCTGC
>JABXWE010013735.1:0-23250 GCA_014611495.1 Limonius californicus
GATACGAGGGCAGCCTTTTAAGTTGTTATAAAAACTAGGAAAGAACACAATTTTTTGGAACAATCTGTTCTATTGATTTTCAAAATATTGGCCTTTAAGATTTATACACTTTTGGATGCGTTCAAACCAATTCTCTAAACATTTTTCCACTCTAAGGCGTCAGCAGCTTCTTGAGATGATAACAATCGCAGTCCGCGCATTTTTTGTTTGTCATTCGGGAACACAAAGAAGTCGTTAGACAAGAAATCAGGTGGATACGGGCAATGAGACATTAGTTAATGGTTTGCTGCCTTACTTCGTTGAAATTAATACATATATTTTAATAATCTTCTTTCGGTGCCTTCTCCTATCGGAGGTTGGTGGTGATAACAGCAATTCTTATTTTCGACTGCTGCCCTAAATAGTTCTACCGAAAAGCAGTTGTACCAGTCTCGTAAGTTTTTTAACCAGGATTTTCTTCGTCTTCCTACGTTCCTCTTCCCTGCTATTTTCTCCTGTATAATTAGCTGTAGCAGATGGTATTTTTTCCACGCGTAACATGCCCGAAATACTCTAGTTTTCGTCTCTTTATTGTATTAATTTGTTCTCGTTTTTTATGTGTCTGATGTAGAACTTCCTCATTCGTCTTCCTTTCCGTCCACGATATCCTTAACCTACTGTTACGGACCAAACGAGCTTTTTCGTCGACCCGCAACAGGATAAGTGGAAAAGCGCCTGCGGCTTAGCTCAGAGGAGTAGGGCGGTTCGCGGAAATCGCTTACCGGAGGAAATCTACCTGGTTGCGTACAGAGTGGGTCAAAATTAGAGGGCGCCACCTAAAATCACAGCTGATTGTAGATTCTCGTGGAAGGCCGAGGAGCCAGCAGCTTACGGGAATCGAACTCACTTTTACCGTGCCTCCCTCCTGTTTAGAAAGCTTGCAAAATTCATGCACACACAAATACAAATGCAAAATAATAAAAGATGTAATGAATTTTAAAACGCATATTACAAATAGTTAATTTGAGCGCTCAAGAGGAGGGACTCGCCGTCGCTGGCGTACGTTATTTAAATTGTCCAAACGACTACGTGGCCAGAGGCGTCGGAGTTTACACGAATAACACAATATACAGGGTGAATCAAAATTCGCTCCCCAGCGGTTATATACGTATTGTATGAGTAAAACTAAAACGAAAAAAAAGAATACAAAAATCTCGAGAAATGCTTTGTTTTCCAGATAAAATCAAAACAAAAATAATAAATTGCATATTAATATTATTTATTCAAACTATCGTAGAAAATTCAAATGTCATATCTACCTAAACATAACTAATAAATTAACACTTATTGGTTGCGCATCAATCCTTCAAAAACATCACCATTTCGTTCAATGCATTTATGCAAGCGTTTACTAAAGTTATTGCCAACAGAATTAATAACATTTTCGTTTATTTCTGCTACTGCGGTGTGAATTCGAGCTATGACTTCGTTCTCTCCGGCAGGTTCAGTAAAATAAACCTTCTCTTTTATGAACCCCCAAAGCCAGAAATCTATTGGCGTTAAATCTGGAGATCGGGGTGGCCACGGTGTGTGGCCGTAGCGTCCGATCCATTTGTTTGGAAAATTGCGATCAAGTGTTTCTCGAACTTGTACTGTTGCGTGTGCGGGCGCTCCATCGTGTTGGAACCACATGTTCTGACGTAGCTGCACTGGAATATCGTCTAATAAATCAGGTAAAATATTATCTAAAAAGTTTCTATAAATTTCACCATTTATTATTCTAGGCAAAAAATGAGGGCCAATAATTCTTTTTCCTAGCAAACCTATCCATACATTAACAGTCCAACGTCTTTGTTTGTTTTTTTGACGCACTGCATTAGGATTTTCGTAGTTCCAATGATGAAGGTTACAATGATTAAAAATCCCTTGTTGGTTAAAATGAGCTTCATCCGAAAATAAAACATGATGGAGAAAACCTGGATCAAGGTGGATTTGATGTAATGCCCATGTACAGAAATTTACTTTCAATTGTTCATCTCCAGGGTGTAACATTTGAATAGGTTGTAGGTGGAATGGATACAAGCCATACCTTCTTAGACATCTATGAACTAAGGATTGAGCATGATGACGATTTCTTGCTAACAGACGCGTACTAGTGGTAGGGTTATTTTCCGTATCTTGTAACAATTGCTCCTCTTGTCGCCATGTCAGTTTCCTAGGACGACCAGCATACAAAGAACGTTTCGGAGTAACACATCCAGTTTCCACGGCACGAACTTCTACATTTTGAATCGTTTTGTGATCAGGATGACGACGGTTCGGATATCGTTCCCTATACAAACGCTCCGCAGCACGGGCATTATCGTCACAAGCCCCTAAAACTTTGATCATATCGACATATTCTCTGTTACTATAATTAGCCATGGTAAATTGACAAATAATACTTAACAATCAACACAAAGTACACAACCGTTTTGAAGTTGACAGATTGATTAGCTATTGTTTTGTCAAATGAGATTGCTATGGTAGTTTGATTAAATTAAACTAAATACAACAATTGTACTTTTTATTTTAAATTTATCTGGAAAACGAAGCATTTCTCGAGATTTTTGTATTCTTTTTTTTCGTTTTAGTTTTACTCATACAATACGTATATAACCGCTGGGGAGCGAATTTTGACTCACCCTGTATATAATTACTCTTTACATTTAGTAATACAAAAAAAGGACAATCGGCAACTGAAGGTCGCTTCTTGTTACATAAAAAAAGGGTTCAATCACTTAGAATTTTGCAAGTTAACGCGTAAAAGGGTTTTATTCTTTTTTTCACTACCCAAAAAAAACTAGGTCCTTTACCTTGACTTGCGGTGAAGGCATGCACAATTCTGGAGTATTTTCAGGTCCGGGAAAAAAGGTAGACGACTTCTTCAGAAAACTTTGGGGCGAAAAATTTGCTACACAACTCTCGTAGTTCGTCGCAGCAACGGCACAGGTACAGGAACAACGAATGGGCTCGATACTAATCCGCCAAAGGCGATCCGCAAATTCACAATGAATTGCCTTTCTAGGGATAAAATAAACTCCAACGTTTTTTTCTTTTAAATCCGACACTTGTCGATATTCTATTCACTCCATGGTGAAATAGCGATACGTAAATACACGCGATGGATACCCATCGAGAACCAAAAGCCGCAGTACTTAATTTCTTAAAGGCCCCCGTAGATGAAATTTGGTTAGACCGGAGTCGGCGAGGGTGTAAAATCGACTGAAGAGCTAAACTCTACGTGAACATTTGTTGGTCAAAAATATTACCCCACATTGAGAAATATGGTGAAATAGTTCTGGAAAGATCTGAAACGTAAATTCGCAGAAAACGTCCAGGGTCAGGTGCAGACAAAACATTAATCGGCAAATCTAGCCTACATAGGGAAACTTCAAGGCTTTGCGGAATTGGCCCCTTATAACTCAATCTTAAAAAAATAACGAAAACGGTAGTCGACATAAGAAGATGGCAATTAAAATAGAATTTTAATTTCTCTCAAGCGGCAATGCAAGTACGACTCTAATCTAGACAGAGTGGCACCATTTAAAATAAACATACGTCGATATATCCGTAATTCAAAGGCTTGAATTTTGTCTATTTCTCGTTTCTTAAGGATCCACGCCTCCATTCCGTATAGACGAATAGAAAAGATGTAACACCTCACGAATCTGATTCGGACTTCTATATTTAGATTCCTATCGCACAGTAAGTGTTTCATTTTTATGAAAGCAGCCCTTGCCATTTCTATCCGCACTCTTATTTCCTGCATTTGATCGTTGTTCTCGTTTATTATTGTACCCAAGTATTTATATTCCGTTACTCTTTCAATGGTGGTGTTATTTATTGTTAAGTTTGCTACATCATTTTTAGTTTTGGATACGACCATAAATTTTGTTTTGTTTAAGTTTATGCGCAAATGATTCGCTGATTCTATTTAGTGGTTCCATCATCCTTTGCAGATCCGGTCATTCGCTAGCATTATGGTATCATCGGCGTATCTAATGTTATTTATAGGTGATCCGTTTACTATTATTCCGACTGTTTCCCCTTCTAGTGCTTCCTGAAATATTGTTTCGGAGTATAAGTTAAATAGCAAGGGCGACAGTACACACCCTTGCCTCACTCCTCTTTGAATTTCAATTTCATCTGTCGTTTCGTTTTCTATTCTAATGTCGGCCTTTTGATTCCAATATAAATTCTAGATGATTCGTAGATCATGTTCGTCTATCTGTTTGGTCTTAAATATTTCTATTAGCCGTTAGTGTTGAACTTTGTCAAATGCCTTTTCATCATCTACTAGGCACATATATACATCTATATTCATGTCTAGACATATTCGTATCAAAACATTAATTCCATATAATGCATCTCTAGTTCCCCTTTATAAATCCAAACTGGGTATCGCTAATTTCTTTCTCTAACTTTTTATATATCCTCATGTGTACTATCTTTAAGAAAATTTTAAGCGTGTGGCACATAAGACTTATAGTTCTATATTCCATGCAGTCTCTCGCATTATTCTTTTTTGGTAACGCCACAAATGGCTATAAGGGGCTGTAATTCTTCATCTTCTATTAACTTCATGATTTCAAAGGGGAGCTCGTCTGGGCCGGCTGCTTTGCCGTTTTTCATGTTTTTTATTGCATGTTTCACTTCTTCCTTTGTTATTTCAATTGCATTTATTTCACTGCGTCCGTATCCACCTACTTTCTGTTGTCTCCAAATAACTCCTTTATATATTCTTCCCATCTATTCATTCTTCGTTTAGGATCTAGTATTATTGTACCATCTTTTTCTTTTACTAAAACGTATTGTTTCTTTTTACCTGTACCCGTTATCTCTTTAACCTTTTTATGTGTGTTAAAAGTATCGTGATCCGCCTGTAACGCTTCTATTTCTTTACATTTTTCTGTCAGGTACTTCTCTTTTGCTTCTTTAATTTTTCTCATCAAATCAATATGTGCAGTTCTTTGTATTTTGCCGATTTGTATTTTTACGCCGATCTTCCATAAGTTGGAGTATCTCATTAGTCATCCAATTTTGCTTCTGTTTTCTTGGTATGGTGTTCAATTTGTCAGTTGCTACCTGCATTACCGCAGTTTTTATTTTTTCCCCTTTGTATTTATTTCACTATTTTCTCGTCGATTTTGATTATTTTTTCTTGTAGATTTTCCCGTAGACTTTCTACCACCTCAGTTTTGCTCTTCTCATCTTTCGGCAGGTTTCGTAACATTTGTTTATTGCACTTTTTTTATCTTTTTTAGTCTTGTTCTTGTAATCGCTACAACCGGGTTGTGGTCAGACCCTACATCAGCGTCTGCATATGGCAGATATTGTAGAATTTCTATATCTTTTAGTAATTAAAATGAATCTATTCTATCTATTTCGTATTATTCTCTCGTCTGTGTGCTTTGGAGATGTCCACGTGTGCAACCTGCGCTTAGGTAGTTTAAACCATGTATTTACAACAATTAATTTTTTGTTCTGGCAGTATTCTATTAGCCTTTCCCCTCTGTCGTTACGTTCGCCTAGACCATAGCAACCAACGCAGTTGTCAACAACTCCTTTGCCTATTTTGGCGTTGAAGTCACATAAAATAATAGTAATATCTTGCTTTTTAACTACCTTAAGCAATTCGTCGAGTTCTTTATAAAATTTCTCTATTTCTTCCTCATCTTTCTCTGCTGCTGGTGCATAAATCTGCATGACGTTTATTTTGCCCATCTGAGATTCTAACTGTATCATCATTATCCTTTCGTTGTATCTTATGATATTTGCTACTGACTTGCTTATTTCCTTTACCATAATTGCTACTCCGTATTTATGTTCGGGATCATCTATTGTTCCAGAATAGTACATAATACCATTATTAGTCGCGCATTCGCCGCTCCCCGGCCATCTGACATTCTGACATCAGATATTCCTAATATATATATTTGCAATCTTTCCATTTCTGCTACTATGTTATGCATCTTTCCTGATTGAAACATACATTGCACGTTCCATGTTGCTTTTTTAGTCTTAGATGTTAAATTAAATTTACTCGTTACTTTCTCTGCTACTTTCAATGGATTTCCCCGCGGAGATCCGATTGGGGAAATTGATACTCCGGAATATTTTTAACTAGGGATATCCATAAGGATCTTTAATGTTGTCGTTTCCCGTTGCCTTCAACATTCGATGCCATTGACCCAATCGGTTCATCTGCCATTAAATGCGCTTTCACACACTAAGGACAAGAGAGTGCCCTAACTATGTTTTGCTCCTCCACCTTAAGTTATAAGCTGTTGGCATCCTACAAGTTATCGCTTATCCCGACGATATTCGGTGTACTAGTTTTGGTCCGCCTCGGATATTTTATTTCTCCGATACCCGTCATATCTGACGAGCTTTCCCCTATCCGCCACCTGGGGAGGCGCCCGATGGGGGACTAGTAACCCCTCACGGGATTTTAATAATAATAATAGGCAATTTCAACAAGTATTTATTAAATACTTGTTGAAATTGCCTATTATTATTATTAAAATATAATTAGACATTAATTCGTTGTTTTTCTACTTCAAATAATTAATTGTTTGACGTGCTGAATGAGAGCTGGCATTGTCACGATAAAGAATGATGCGTTTTCGGTTGTTTTTCCTGATTTCGTAGATGACTTCTGGCAAACAAATTGTTGTATACCATTCAGAGTTAACTGTTCTTCGATCCTCTAAGGCAGTGATTCCCAACGAGGTCGGCACAGCCCACCGGTGGTCGTTGAAGAGATCTAAGGGGGTTTTTTGGTGCAAGGCAAATTTAGGGGGCGTTGAGGACCAACGCTCCCCTGGGCAATACTCGCAAAAATGCGCCGAAAAGTTTCATTATTACTAAAACTCATCGAAGGCATGTATAAACAAACAGTTCTAAATGTCTTTTAAGTAAGATCTGTCCGTATTAAAAGTAGGTATTGGTACATTACAACTTTGTTCGTAATGCCTTTCTGACTAGTACATGAACAAGTCGCAGCATGCGCAGTGCACCACACGGAGCAATACAGTGTGTGAGTGTGTGTGTTGTGTGTGTGTGTGCATGTTCCGGCTCGATCAAGAAGGCTTATATTTACAAGTTTGCACAGGTCATGACAAAATTAACACACGTGCTGAATATCGAATCTAGTAAAATCTTCACGAGACCACCTCTGCCAACTGACTACCTTCCCCTATCATTTCTAAGTAAACAATGATTATACATGCCAGCCACATTATCCACTCATATAGCTACTTATATTCACTACGCTACTGTTTCCACCAACTACTTACATAGACACACCAATCTTGTAGATATATACATATATATATATGCGATTTTTGTACGGCTAATGTCGCCTATCGCTTCTTATACGCCATAGCCAGCGGTTATCCCAATCATCATCCTGCAGACTTCTAGATCTCAATGCTTCTTCGTCTCGCTGTTTCCATCTTGTTCGCGATCTTCCTCTCTTTCTTTTTTCCCATACAACGCATTGGCCATTGATACAATCTTATAGACTCTCTTGTGTCCTGCATTCTTCTGAGGTGTCCGTACCATATCAACTGCTTTCTTTCGACCGTATCTATTATGCAGCCTTCTACTTCTATTGTTTCTCTTATGATCCGGTTCTGTACTCTGTCAAATCTAGAGACTCCACAACGTCTTCCCCAGAAGCCAATTTCCATGGCCAGTCTTATATAATAACAATAATACGACCTACATATAATAACAAGTAGATAACACGCAACCATTTGGATAAACATATATAACACTTCATAGGATACAAACCATAATCTCGCCAGTGACGCCACTGCTTATATTAGCTGATATTGAGATGGCGGCCCGTACTGATGTATAAACATATAAATGTTAACACTGATATCGCAACTAACCTCGACTTAGGGGATAATCGCATCACAATTGGTTAGTAGGCTCGTAAATGCTATTAATTACTCATTACGCCAATGATATGCATGCTTACGCCTAGCTACCACCAACAACACTGTCTTCACTAGACTGCCCACAGATAAAAGGTACAATTTATGTACACGGAAGATATAGTTCTACTAGAAAGTTCTACATTACAGCACATCCTTAGCAACTCATTATAGCTATCCAAAGATTAGGTAATCGGTGTTTACTAGCATTGCGGCCTTAATAATTTTTGAACCAGCAAATTGCGCCCTCCATAAATGCTCTTATTACTGAAAAATTGTTATTTCATATAAAGCCAAACAAAAGCTTGAAATTCAATCGTTAGCTACTGATAAGTTCATTTCACAAAAGAAACAGAAATAGCTTAGGTAACCCATCCAAACGCACCCAACAAACATAAATTTCAAGTCACTAAAATGTAAATCTATAGAATCCGTAACATAAACATTATTAGCAAGTTAAACTAGGAAAACTGCACAATAAATTCATTAAACACCGAAATAAACACTCAAACGATACTGCAAAACAGTAAAATGGCACAAACGACAGACGCTTACGCTTACGTAGAGACGTACGTCAGCTTCAGCTGTTTTTTCATGCTTTATTATGCATATGTTTATCTCTGTCTTTGTAACGTAACATACATGCGCTACAGCTTGGAAAATAATAAAAACATGGTTTTAATCCACCAATCCCAGTGGCCTTCCTATCCTGTAGGGTTCTTAACACCCTGCTACCACTTCTTTATACCGCACACTCCAAGAAACACCTGCCTGTCCAGCCTCTCGTTCAAACCTTTTTAATCCTTACCGGATGTTATTGAGAACCGGCAGAAGCTATATATACTTTTGCAAATATTTATTTGTTGAGCTTACGTTTAAGTAATATTTACAGTAGACAAAAACACTGCCTAACAATTGATCCCTTGCCAGCCTCGGTAGTCTAGTGGCTAGCGCATTTGCCTTTAAATTCAAGGGACGCGGGGTCAAACCTGGTCGAGGTCGGTGGGATCTTACTAGTGGGAAAAAATCTGAAAATGCGCCTTCTGTCGGATAAGAAGTAAAGCCATAGGTCCCGGTGCCACTGTGATGTTTGACACGCTAAAAATCACTACTGGAGTTGAAACTACCCCAGATAGGCAAAATTCTTAGTTAGGGTGTACAATAAGCCATGATGACGTATGATGGTTGCAGTACTTAGAGATGCTTGAAAAACCGCGTCCTAGATCTCGCTCTTTCCAATACAATACAATACAGTACAAATGATCCCTTACTGTACAAATTAACAGTTTTGCTAATATGTATTACTTATACAGGATGATTCAAAAGGTGTGGTCCAAACCTGAAGGTGTAATTGGTGATGTTAAAATAAGTAAAAAATGCCAATAAACTCATGTCCGATTCACAATTGTTTTCTAGTAATAAAAACTTTTTATTGTTAATAAACAACATATACAATTACATGAAAAATAATCACAAATGTTCGTAATGTCCACCCTGTACCTGTAAACAACGTTGACAACGTCGACGCAAGGAATTTCGAACATTCCTCAACTATTGAGGATCTCTTCGAATATCCACAACAGCTTCATTTGTTCTATTAACTAGGTCATCCCTGTTTTGAATTTCCGTTGAATGAATTTTTTCCTTTAATGCACCCCACAAGTAAAAATCGTGTGTAGTTATATCAGGCGAACGAGCGGGCCATGCTACTGGACCTCCTCTTCCAATCCTGGGTTGTGAGAAGTTATGATTTAGCCAATCTCTAACCTGCTGTGAATTGTTCAACGGTGCCCCGTCATGCTGGTACCACACTGACCTTTTCACGTCAAGAGGCACATCTTCTAATAGTTCCGGGAAGGTATTATCTAAGAAGTCTAAATACATGGCACCATTAAACGGATGTGGTAATACATAAGATCTGATGACATGATCGCCTACAACACCGGCCCAAACGTTAACACTGAAGCGTTGTTGAAAAGCAATTATGAATGTAGAATGAGGGTAGCATCTACCACCCATTGACAAAACTGTCAAAAGGCTCCACCATTACCATTTTTTGCTTGGTGTAGCATCCCACATCACACCCTTAAGTTTTGACCACACCTTCTGAATCATACTGCATTAGTAATCTACAAGAAAAGCATCTAGGTATTGATATACATAAAATAAATCACAAAATTTTATTTAATTCAGTTAATGTTGAAGATTGCCTCCACCACTTCCACTTCCTCATTTTCCAAGTGTTTTAAACCGATCTTCGGAGTCGAGCAAGCATGCCAGGCGTAGCGAGGTTCGATGTACTATTTGTGTAAAAGTGATATCATAACTTCTTGGTAGCCATGGGTGCGAAGTTCTTCTTCCAATCTAATTTCCTCCAAATGCATTATTTAAGTAATTCATAACAATCCCACTGTAGTAATGAGGACAACCAGAATGTTGATACCAAAGTTTTTGACGTACCTACATTGAGTTGTAGGTACATGTTTCAACAACTCATGCAAAATGTTTTGTAGAAAATCCAAATACCGATATTAATTTTCATGAAAGAAGTGTAGTCCAAAAGATATGATTACCTACCATGTAACGTCAAACATTTACAGAAAGAAACTCTGTGGAAATGAGTAACACATATACGAGGTCTGATCAAAATGTATCCAGAATGGTTTCATAAGTTTTCAATGACTGAACACTGAGGGGTGTGGTTTTGCATAAAGTGACCTTGGCATCTACTACACATGTGTTGTGAATCACATTGATCTTGCTCAGTCGGTTATTTCACAGTAATGTTTTTGGTGACATATGTGTAACTGCTGGGCGCATTTATCATGTCTGAAAAAAGTGGTCGACGAATTTGTATCAGATTTTGTCAAAAACTTGGAGACACTTGCAAAAATACATATTATTTAAAGTTACAGAAAGCCTATGGGGAAGATTGTATGAGGCGTGCACAAGTTCACTAGTGGTATAAACGCTTTACAAATGGTCGTAAAGGTGCTCTGGAAGACCTACAACCAGCAAAAGTGAAAAAATATTGAACCTGTGCGCACAGCTGTGCGGGAAAATCGCCGAATCACTATTCGTGAGTTATCTTCAGACCTATAATTAGTTTCGGTTCAGTTCAATCAATTCTTACGAAAGATTTGGGTATGAGACGCGTCTCAGCCAAATTTGTACCAAAACTCCTCACAGTTGAGCAAAAACATGCCCGTGTTTCAGCTGCTACTGAGTTGCTTGAGTGCGCCAAAAACGACGAAAACTTTGTAAAAACAATCATAACTGGCGAAGAAACGTAGGTTTATGAGTATGATCCCGAAACTAAGGCCCAATCAAAGTCTCCCAGACCTACAAAAGCACGACAAATTCGCAACAATGTCAAGACGACGCTGACTGTTTTTTCAATTACAAGGGAATTGTGCATCATGAATATGTTCCATCGGGCCAGAAAATCAATAAGGAGCATTACTGCCAAGTTCTGCGACGTTTGAGGGATGCAGTTCGTTGGAAAAGCCGGGACTTGCATGAGAATTGCGAGTGGCAATTGCATCATGACAATGCCCGTGCCCACGCATCGCAACTTGTGCAGCAGTTTCTTGCTAAGCACCGTATTCCACAGGTCCGTCAGCCACCCTATTCGCCAGACCTTGCTCCCAGCGTCTTTTTTATATTCCCGAAAATCAAATTCCATTTGAAAGGAAAAAGATTTCAAGGTATTGAGGAGACGCAGCAGAACACGCAGCTGCTCGCAATTTCAGAAGAAGGATTCAAAAAATGTTTCGAGCAATGGCAGCAGCGCTTTCCATTCTGGAATACATTTTGATCAGACCTCGTATATACAATGCGAATTCTCTCATGCGAGTTGTGCTTATTCACTTCACCATTGTTTAAGAATTTTACCTCATCGGTAAACAATACACAATTTAAAAAAGGTAGATCTACAAGAAGTTGATTTTAAAGAAATGACAGAATTGTAATCTTCTCATGCAGTTCAAGCACCGAAGTAACGTAATGGGGTATAAATACATTTTGCATTCAGAACTCTTCTAACTGAAATTTTACTAATACCCACATTTTGGCGTACATGGAGTTTCTCATTAACTGCCTTAACAGTGGTAGTTCATTTTCCACGTTACCGCAAATTAAAAAAGTTATCTGGACTAACGTTTGTGTTAATTACATGTGCAAACAAATTAGTAAACCGTGATCTTCGACAAAAGTTTCTAAATATTTATTATCAACTTTAATTGCTAAGTGGGTCGCAACATCTCTGGAAAATTTACAAGTTTCAAGCTTATCTGAAATGTATCAGTACCGACACCTATGATAGCGTGTCTATACCAATAAGTGGTAAAGTAGAATAGAACTCTACAATGGATCTGTGTGGTGCTTTTGATACTACCTTAAAAACTTCATAGATGATTGGATGTGATTCCTTTTGAAATTGAAAAAGATGTTAGAATAAAGCGTTTAGTGGGTTTTCTATAATAACTGCTACTTTTCATATATTCATTTCTTTTAAATTGTTGAAACAAGATTTCATCTGAAGCTGTAAGGCCTATTGACCTATACTTCCGTAAGTATACAACTAAAGAATAAAAATTACTGTTTCCGTGTAGTAAACTCAAAAAAATATATAAGTGTAAACTATTCAAGGTGATATCCCCACCATTTTTCAACACAGTTATAAATAAACTTCAGAAAAATAAAGTTATTCTTTTCTGCTAAAATAAAAAATGTTCAATTATTACCCAGACTGATAAGGGTTTTGGTATTTCCCGAACTATTTTTATATTTCGTTTGGTGGAAGTTTCCAAGGTATTTCCAGGCTGATATCAAAAAGGTTAAAATCTCAACCTGGAATTTTCATACTTCTTCCAAACTCCCCGTAAGGTTGAAAAGTAATTTATTATTCTTGGAATTGTTAAAATGGGAAATATGAATAAATCATGTACTTTCACAAATATTTTCCATCGAAACAAAATACTTAATTTAAACATTTTCGAGGATACACTTTAAGAATTATAAAAGAAACGTAATAAAAACTCAACATCAATATTTGACAAAAATTAAATAACTTTTGGATTTCTTATTGTAAAAATTAATTTTATTAAAACGTTTTCTTTTATGGGGGGACAAATTGTTTATCGTTTCAAAATGTTTAAACTTAATAAATTAACAAATGTATTTTATATGTAATTATTAATTATATTAACGGTTCCATCGCTTCCGGTTCGGTAGATTAAGGCCATAACTGTCTGCTTTTAAAGACAATATCTTTCATAGTTTTACATATTTGCAATTAGGATAATAATCTGTGTATAGTTGTGTAATTCTAAATATCACATGGCACAATATGATTTGATTTCAGTTTTAAATTTTTCTCGCAAGTCGGTTTCCGAATATTCCAAATATATAGATGAAAAAAAAAAACTTTCAGGTTAACACATGGTTACATAGAAAGGTTTTCAAGTACGCTATGGCAGTAGTTCAAAAAAGCAATTAAATTACACTACCGCAGGCAAAATCGTAAATTCGATATATAGCAAACGCTCGATATCGTAAACACTCGATTATGGAAACATCGCGCTTATGTAAACACAAAATTCTTACTATAGGATCAAATAGAACGCCCAAAAACGTAAACAACCCGTACAGCTCGATAACGTAAACACTTCTTTTTTGTTGTTTTTATAATGAACATATGTGACTCTCAGCAAATTATTTGTAGGAGCAGCGCTGATTTTATTTTAGTCGTTGTTAAACTTAAGCCAGGCATATTGCATGCGTTTATGCATTACGACTATGGCATCCACATTCAATAAAAGAAAGTGTTTAAGATTGAGTGACAAAGTGAAAATCATAGACGAGGTTGCACTAGGTGCGGGAGTGACACAATTAGCAAAAGCAATATTAATTGTGTTATTAAACGTTTCTTTTAATAATTTGCTGATTAATAAAATCACGCTCGCTAATGTAAACATTTCGATAATGTGAACACACTCGGGCCCGAATTAGTTATCGAGCGCCTGCTATATTTACAACAGGAACGTTATTTTATATTTCACGTATTATTCATACTTAAAGACCAAATCACTCAATTAATTGTTTTCCTTAAATTTTAAAAAGTTTTTTGTGATACCGCCCTCCCATGTCGACAGAAGATCGCTATCTTCGCAAGAAAGAACTCCGCGCCCTTTCAAAAATGGCCGACCTTGGTTAAATTGCTTGGCAGGTTTGTTCAATTCGCTGTTGCAACATGGCCGGATTATTTATATATTTATACAGGTTTGGCTTTTGGGTATCTACAAACACTAAAGTCCAAAGCCTGTATTACTTATTAAATACAGTCGAATCTCGATAAGTCAAAGTTGAGGAGTAATCAAAAATAATTTGAGTTATCGAAAATTCGAGTTAATAAAAATAGTTCGTAAATTACATACATATTTAATCTTTATTATATTGCATACATATATGTATATATATTGTGATGAATTTTGATTCGTTAGCTCGGTTATTTGTTTTTATATAGGATACTCGTTCAGTTGTGTGATGTCTTGGAATTCGTTTTCTTTGTTATCAGTAATATAGGTCAGACCAAGACGCAAGTAACTTCTTGCTTGGTATCATCAGATTGATGTCCATACTCATAATGGGGAAACAATTAAGTAAAAATAAATGAAACAACCTTGTCAGAATGTCCCAAAGGTGCTCAATCGGATGCAAGTCGGGACTTCTGGCTGGCCATTGCATAGCAGGAACACCAACGTCGTCTAGGTATTCTTGCACAATTCTGGCTGTGTGGGGCCGAGCGTTGTCGTGCATTACTTGGAAGTTGTCTCCGATGTACGGGGCATATGGCACAACATACTGTTCTAAGAAATCCGTAAGGCACCTCTGACTATTTAAAGTGCCGCTGGGGAAGATGTATAGATCTGTGCGAGCCGTGAAAAATATGCCTTCCCATATCATTATTGAGCCACCACCAAATGCAGTCGTTGGGGCAAAATTGCATTGAGCATATCGTTCATTCGGACGTCTAAAAACTTGAATGCGCCTATCAGAATTCTCCAAACAAAATCTGGACTCGTCTGTGAACAGAATGCGTCTTCAATCTTCATTTTCCCAATTCAAGTGGATTCTAGCAAAATCCAATCTGTGCCTGTGGTGGTATGCAGTCAACTGTGGGCCAGTGGTAATCTGGCTCTCATATTTCCTTCCAGAAGATGTTGGCGAACGGTTTCAATGCTAACCTGCACATTATGTACTACTGACAGTTGTCTTTGGAGGGCTCTTGTGGTGGTAAAGCACTCTCTTAGTGCACGCATCCGAAGAAAACGATCTTCTACAGCGGTAGTAGCACGTGGTCGCCCTTACCCTGGTCGCCCTTGCCGTGGTCGCCCTTGCCCTGGTCGCCCTTGCCCTGGTCGCCTGTCTTGTTCGTTACTTTCTCTGAAACGCTGGATGACCTGAGAAATAGTTGTATGGTTCACTACAAGCCTGTCAGCGATAGCGCGGAAAGAATACCCTTCTTCGGTAAAAGTAAGGGCGGTGACACACTCATCACGGTTTAAATTTCTTGATATACGTTGCATTTTAAATAAGACTGATCGTACAAGCAATTGTTTGATGACAGCTACGCGATTTGATACGTTTTAAAGTAAAACGAAACTGCAAGTAACTTGTAAAGTAGTAAATATGCATGTAAAATTGATTAATTTTTTTTAACAAAGTTAAAAATGTAGATACAGGCCAAGAGTAACATGTGTCTATCAGATTGTATCAGACATTCATTCCATGCATTTGGTTGAAGTAGATAGCGCACTACTTTTCTTTTATCGCAACTTAATAATTGGTGCGTTAATTTCTTGGAGCAGTGTATGTTACATGTTTACTTGCAATTTATATTTAGTATGTATTTGGTACTACAAAGTAGTATGCAAGAACGGAAAAAAATCGCTGTTTGGTGTCTACAATGAATGCTATATTATACTATTTAAGTTCAATTGATATGTCGCCGCTAAAAGAGTAAATGGTCATTGACCGGAAGGCATTATCCAGAAAATAATATTGGATGGATTGAATTTAAAACTTTGTATATTATGTTGAAAGCGTTTGTGGAGCTTCAAACAGGTTGTGGATAATAACAATGCCCTTCAATGCATGATATTCACCGCAAACATGGCAACTGTTAATACACTTTTAGTTTTAAACAGTAAACATCATGTATGCGACGCTCTTTATTTATTACCTACTCTTTTAAAAGTGCCCTAATTTAAAAACTTAGGTGTACTCCTAAAAACGTCAATTTCTGTGTAATAAATCTTGCTTAGGTTTATAATCGCCCACCATGAATCATTCTTGTCTACTAAAACAACCATACTTCTTCCTTTACTACTAGGTATGCCACCTTTCATATTTTAGCTTTAAAATAACCATCTTGAGTCAGTAGGTATTTACAATTTTCCGTCATTGTTAGGTAATAATAATAACAGAATCTGGTATACTTACAGGGTAACAAAAATAATTTAATCACACTAGGCTACTTAATCCACAAACATAAAGTTGCATCAACACATAAGCAAAAACTCACCAGTGAAGTTTTATTTTGAGGTTATATTTTGAACGCTGGCACACGGTGTAAACGTCGATTTCTCTGAATATTTGGAAACATGATGCGCTTAAATCATTGATTCAAATTTTACGTGTTTAGTATTTTATAATTAATGCAAGCTATGAAAATAAAAATGAGCACCATTTATTTACGACCATGCATTAAATTCCATTATTATAAAATGTTATTGGAAAAAGGCAATCATTAATTAAGCAAGAGACGCTCTACTAATTTTTACCTACTAATTTAATAAAAAGGGTTTTTTGTAGAATAGAATCTATTACATTTTTTCTGTTTTCATTGTATAAGAAGCCATATATTAAATAATGGTTGCTATATATTTGACTGCCGAAAATTCAGTAATTCAGCAGTAGCCACAGAGCCTCACTAATTAAAATTAGAAGTTTTCTATCAATATAAAAACATTTTTATAGGAATAAATCAGTTAAGCCATAAAGATAACAACAAAACACTTCAGAAAATGATTAGTGTTTACGTATACTGAAATAAACCATGTCATTCCCTTATCAATACAATCCTTTTATTAAAAACAAAGGTAGGTAAACAAATTTACACAATGAAGCTGATTACTTCAAAGGATAGCTTCTCTGCACCTGCAGAGCTGTTAACAAATTATAACATTTCAGTGTGGGACTTACAACTGATAAACACTACAGAATTAAAAATTAAGCCTCAAAACTGTGCTGAGGATGCTCCTAAGAACTTTATAAATATAATCAAACGCTTGGACGATTCCATTCCAGGTTTTGAAGGATGGCTGGACTATTTCAATCTAATTGAATTGGCAGGTAAAAATTCTACAATTAATTCGTATGATAATTAAGTTTCAAACTGCTGACAATAACACCGTAGTGTATTGACCTTTAACTTCGTTTGGTGAACAATAGTTTACAGGGTCGGGTTTTAATAAATAACAATTTTAGTGGTCGTAGATTAAGCAATTCAACGAAATCAACATCGAAAGAACGCCAAATATATCGACAGTTAGAGTGGAACACCCTCGTGAAGTTCTTTCTCGAACTCAACAACCAGGATTTCCAAAACGACAGGTTTTTTGCAAGCAGCCTAATTCTAGAAAATGGAGACACCTTCTGCTGATCGCCTTTGAAATTATAATTTTCATGAAGGAAGCACGTGATCGCAGGCTACACCCAGTAGCTGAAGAGAGCTCTGTGTGTTAAAAGTATAATTGTTTGTGTGATTATCAAGGTAGGATCGTTTTTGAACGGAGTGACGTCACGAATGTGCGCGCTGTGTCGAGACGTCCGTTTGTTTGTTTGTTTGTTGCATTAATTTTGGTTTTGACTCAAGCTGAAGTAAACGAGTTGATAACCGTAAGTTTTATTATTTCCGCCTTTCTTGGAATTGTCTTATTACTAGAAATGTGTTTATAAAAATATAATCAATCCGTTCTATTTTTTGTTCAAACGGAAGATTGTTTACTCAACGGGAAATTCTTAATTAAGTATCACTAGTGCTGTTTTCCTGGTCACATGATCAAATATTTTTTTTATAAATAACAATATGAACGCAAGTTTACTTTCAGTGGTCTGTTGCTTGCATGGAGTAGACCATATACAATCAACGATAACGTTGTATCAGATCTTTTTCCTGAAGAAGAGTCTATCTGGCTAAAACGTGCAGCTCTGTCAACATGTCTTACCGGAATTTCTTTGGATTTCTCCTACTTGTAGCAATCGCATCACTATATGTAACTACAGGTGAGTTATTTTTCGAACGTGAAGTTTTTAAATTGAATGTATTGAAATTGTTAGTAAGCAATCCCAAGTTAGTTCAAGCATGACCTTAAAACGTTCATAAAATGTAAAGTTTAGAACTAAGAAAATCCACTGATAAAATTGATTTGTGGTGAAGCGCGGTTGCTTGTTGGCAACTCGTACGTTGCGAATGCTCCACAGAAAACATTACCCACACATGAGCATACCACGTGCAATTGCAAAGTGCACGTATGCCAAGAATTCATATTGTTTATTATTACGCATTTCACGCATCATTTAAAACCGCGCCAGAGACAGCCTGGCCCCATATGGTCGATATTTTTGGAATTTAGGCATTTGTTAGAAAGAAATTTAAAGTAACGAGAACAGAATAGATTGAATAATTTATGCATAACGCCTCCAAATAAGGACTAGCATGTATGTGGTGCGAACTCGATACTGAAACGAGTGGTTATCAACCATCACGAAGAACTTGCGCGAACAATAACTCAACTTTATTTTTATGCAATCAGGGAAGTATCGAATTTCTCGCCGGAGGCGGCGGCTTGGACCTTGATTTCTTTTACAAATGAAATAAAATAACAGGTGCTTGTAAACAAATTCCAGAACGAGGTAAAGCGATGGAGGTGTTACAAAAGCTTTAAGTATGGGGTTGGAAGAAGGTGAAAGTCAGAAACTAAAACAAATGGAAATCTTCTAGCAGGACCACATAGCAAAAATCATACCACCCAGGAAATATAATTACTCTTCATTTTTTTTGTATAATTATTCAAGTATTGAAACTCGCGCCAGAGGCGCCTTGGCTACACAGGTCCTTCATTGCTTTTATATAATATTTTAGCAGTTACTTGTATGTCACACAGAAAACGAGGTGGCTGGGATAATATGAAGACGGAATTATAAAGACTACAGGTAAATTTTAGGAAACAAAATCAGGAAACTAAGAAAAATAACTTCCTGCAGAGAAGGGTGAGGATTCCAGGAACTGCAACTGACAGAGAATGCAAGAAAAGAATAAGAGAAATTTAAAAAATATTATTCTGTGGGCCCTTCATAATTTTTATATGAGCAGCAGTGGTGGATTTTATATAAGGCACATTAAGCACGTGCTAGGGGCCCCAAATTTTTAAAATGTAAGTGTAATACAAGCAATTATCCTAAAAATACCAATTTAGAAAATATCACTTCCATAATTGCTAAAGCAGAAGCACGAGAGAAAATATTTGATTAGATAATAATAAATTATTTTTAATGACACAAACATAACAAATACTTATGTACCTCGGTTCATCGTACAATCAGTTTGGAATCAATTTTTATCAATTATAAAAATTATTTTGTTGACATTAGATATTATTATGCATTATATCTATGTGATTTACTAAAAAAGTTGGGGTAGGGCCCATTTCGAAGTTAGTGAACAGCCTTAATTTCGGTTAATACGACCCTGATAAATATAGTCCAGTCAACGAAGGGCAAAAAAGGCCAACACCTAAAAATAATTCCAACAATATTGAAACTCGGTACACTGACTTAGTGGTATCTAGGGATGAATTATACAAAAAGGCCTGAGGAACCGGAGGTGAGCTCTAGTGGCAGTGACGTGAACATGGCACTTTTTTCGGTTTTTCGCTTTTAGCGTGGAAACTGTTGGTCCTAGCAAAAATATAGTCGTATACAAAAATAAAGCCTATAATATTTGCTATAAAAGTGATCTTATGAATTTTGTTCTTATCTAGGTATAGAGTTATTTGGCGTTGAAGATGGGGCTTCCTTTTCGACTGCCAAACTAGCGCTGGTTTTCATGCAAAGGCTATAAGCGCAAACATTTTTAAACATTCGTTTGAGCGTCAGCCTATAGATCTGGCCGTGTCCGTCCAACTGTTCACCTCCACCACACAACTACCCCCACCCCACCCCTATTTCAGAAGTAGTTTTGATGCTACACATTTTATTCGTATCTCTAATAGTTATAGATTATTTGGTAGATTTGTCGAACCGAGAACTGAAGGTGTAATGTGAGTTTTTGAGGATTGAAGGGAGAGGACAAGGCCGCCGACCTTGACAAACACAATAGACCGACCGACCGATCGTCCCCTACTTTGTCACTCCCTTCCCTCATTCCACATTCCCTTTGGCCAGTTAGTGTGACCCTCTGATGATATTCCAAAGGATAAGCATCAGCAAGCAGACCGATGAAGACCTGAAGACATACATAAAGTATGAGTTGGTTCCCCTTTCATTATCGTTGTTTGATGAACATGGGATGTGGAAAACTTCCCCGACTTCGATATTGTTTTGAATGGTGGCTTCTTACTGCACAAGGTATTGTGGCTTAAAGAATCAAAAATTTCAACAACTGCTACACTGCTACATCAAGTACCTTCTCAAGCATTACTTGGGCAAAAGTTGTACTGTGATCTTTGATGGTTACTCCTCCACAGAGTGCAATACTAAGAGAGCGGAACAAAGCCGAAGATACAAGCTGAAGAAATCGGTGGACATACATTTTGATGAGGGAACAGTGATCACCGTCAAACAGGTGGATTTTCTTTCCAACGAAAAGAATAAGTTAAGGCTTATTTCCTTTCTTTCATGGCACTTAGAAACCAGGGAATAGATGTTAGAGAAGCATCTGACGACGCTGATACATTAATTATTAAAACTGCTATAGAAAAATCGGAGGAAAATGCCAACGTTGCAGTAATTCGTGAAGATGTTGATCTCATGGTTCTACTTATGGATTTAACCCCGCCCAAACGACAAATACTGTTAATTCAGTCGAGCCATGGCAACGTTGAAAGAAAAGTTTAAAAGTTTATTCAAGCAATGATTTAGTGGAGGTGTCATAATGTTTCTAAAACTGTACGGAGCACCTGCTAAACAAACATCCCTTAACTTGTATCGGTATCACTTGTTTACGCAAGCAGTGTCTAATGTCAGACCGGACATTGCTGCACTACCGCCAACGGAAGAATTAGCAAAACAACATCCCTATCAAGTATATCACCAAGTACAATATTGGATGGGAAGCCAATTATCACCTGAAAGCTGGGGGTGGAAGCAGGAAAATAATCGGCTCATTCCCGCTACAACCGAAGATCTGTTCGCAGCTAACGAAATCATAAATCTCATTTTTTGTAAATGCAAGACTGGATGCGGATTCAGGTGTAGGTGTAGAAAAGCCACACTACGATGTACGAAGATGTACCATTCTTGCCATGGCGAATGCTTAAATGCCACGCATATCATAATTAATGAGGAAGAAGACCAAGAAGATTTGGATTTACTGCTTCCAGATGAATTCTACCCAGTGACACTATCTCAACAACCTGTCACGTCCATCATCACTTCACCGGAAGAAGCAAAAATCTACATTCGAGTGAAAGTACTACCAAAAACTTTTTTACTACTTCTACTACGTTCCCTTTTTTTATAATTTTGCTTCTTGTTTAAGTACGGACGGACACGGCTAGACCTATAGGCTGTCGCTCAAGCGAACGCTTTAAACGATTGAAATAGTTTGCGGTTATAGTCTTTGCATGAAAACCAGCGCTAGTTTGGCAGTCGAAAAGAAAGCCTCATTTTCAACGCTAAATAACTCTACATCTATTACAGATACGTAAAAAATTCATATGATCACTTTTGTAGCAAATATTTATTTTTGTATATGCCTATATTTTTGCTAGGACCAACAGTTTCCGAGATAAAAACGAAAAACCGAAAAAGTGCAATGTTTCACGTTACTGCCGCTAGAGCTCACCTCCGATTCATCAGGACTTTTGTATAATTCATCACTAGACACCTCTAAGTAAGTGTGCCAAGTTTCAAAACTGTTGGAATTATTTTTAAGTAAAAACCTATTTTCACTGGCCCAATAGTTCGGTGTAACACAGATTTATGGAGAAATCAAGAGCCATATCAAGAAGAAAACAATAGCACCAGAAGCATGAAGAAAATAATTTGATTTGGTATTTATTCCACATTTCCCCTTTCTTAAAAACGGTTTGGCTCATTATATTTTCGAACGAAGATTAATCTCTTCTTCTTTTAATGCTTTGTCTCTTACGAGACGTAGCGATCTTCTCTCCAATATTTGCGTTGTGCATTTTCATGTACCACAGACATAGGAGACCTACACCTTAACGTGGCCTCCGAACCACGGGAAGTGTATATACTTCTACTACAAAAAAGATTTATTTGGCAGAATATCTCACTAGTTTTTCATTGCTTGGCGAGGGAGAACGGCCGTTAAAAGGCCGATGTTCCAGTGCTGGGAATTGAACCCCAAACGTTACGATAACAAAAAAAATTATTTTGTGGTGCAGTGTGCCGGCTTGAGACACGGTTTTGTTTTATCTCTTTATCTCTGTTGGCAGTTAAATAGTTAACATGATTGTACTACTATTTATTAACAGTTGTTCCGGTTACTGTGAAATTTAACCTGTAGTCTACGGCCGCCCTATGGAACATATTCTCATTCCGGGACTGCTATAACTAACGTCAACAACGGGCGATCGTTTATGACTGTATAGGAAGAACATCGTTTATAGCAATCATAGCTCGAGATAACACGCCACAAGGGAAAAGAAGGGTTGGACGACTCCCAAAGCGATGGAGGCAGAGCTGGACATCGACATCAGCCGAAACACCCCGAAACACCGATATAAGCTGTCGTTAAAGAAAAACAGGCATAGCCTAATTAAAGGAGGAAGAAGAAGAAGAAGAGCACGAACAGTAACCTTGTTTGCTTGCATCTCTCGCACTCTTCCCCCCTCCCCCTATCCATTCCCTCCTCCCACTCCCCATCCCTCCTCCCCCTCCTCTCTCCATCCCCTTCTCCCCCTCTCCCCCTCCTTCGCTCTCCAACCCCACTCCCCTTCTCTTCTCTCTGTCTCTCTCTCGTAAGTTAACA